>JAWWEP010012800.1:0-19469 GCA_035582995.1 Sycophila quercilanae | reverse complement strand
AGGTGTGCTTTCAAATTTTTTTTTTTATTTTTAATACCCCAGTTGTTTGTCTATTTCCGTAGAATCCCACATATATATTTCGCGAATATTCCGATAAATTTTCCCGTTAGTAGTAGCTGTAGCAGCGCGATAAAGCACGCCTCGTCCGTAAATATCGCAAACGTCCCGAAAAATTCTCCCAGCTCCCGCCGGCCTCTTAAACCTAAACCCTTCTCTCCGAAGGCGCTGACGACGGCAGTTCGAGTCGACAGGCGCCACATCAGCTCAACAAGTCTTCGGGCTTTTTTTGTACGAGTGCGTCGAATCGCCGGCAGGGCTTTTTTCCGCGCCGATCGTATATTCGGCGCAGAATGGGCGGCAAGCAGTAGCAGCGCAACAAGTTAAAAGGGGGGCCGAAGGCAAGGGAATGCCGCAAGCTCGCCTCGTATATCTCTCTGCTCCCTTCGATTGCCCTTCGAGATCGATCTCGGACCCCTTCCGAGAGCGCCGAATTAGCGGCGTAATTGATGACGCGACTTTTCGCCGGAGGAGCGACGCTGTCAGTGCGAGCTCCATTTACGAATCCCTATAGAAGGTTTATTTTATAATATTTTAGTGAGGATAGGGATTGGTCATTATTTTCGAATATTTTGAGGTATCATTTAATTCAGAAAATTTTAATATACATATTTATCGTGGTATTTGTTGAATTTCTTAATGGGAATTGTCATTAGTATCGTTATCTTACTCTCTAAATCTGAATTAGTGAAAATTCTCCGATTTCACTAAACTCAAGTGAATAGTCACATATTCCTAGTGAAAAGTATCCCACTAATTCAATTAGTGGGATACTTTTAAGCTGCAATGTATTACTATATACATCAAAATTTCACTAATTCAGACTTACATAGTAAGGACAGAGTAAGGTTCAAAAGAATATTGAATCAGTGGGCGACAGTTAACATAAAAAATGTTAGTATTCATATTTTTCAAGTGAATTTCACATTTTTAGATTTAGAGATTATATATAGAAATAGAAATATGTTAAAAATTAATAAAAGTTTATTTTTATTTTTTAATTTGACTCTACCCTTAATAAATAAATAATACGTTCAAGTCATGAATGAAATGAAAAGACTTGTTTCATTTAAACTCATTTAAAAATAGAGGTTTACTCTTTACTCTTTCGCGATAATGAAGCTATGAATATAAGTGCACTCAGAATAATATAATTGCAAAATACTTCATTTTCAAACATTTTTAATATTGCGGGTTTTTTACAAACATTTTTCATCAGTCCTAATAGCAACTTACCCTATTTGAACATAAAATTTTACTGCTCGAAAAGAGCGTTATTATCGTTCTCGCAAATAATAATTCAGCTGCGAAAACAATCACTGAAATCTACTAATCACGCACTTTTCTCGTTTGTTTCAGGTGAGTCAACAAAAAAATCAATCACAATGTATATACCCGTCCCAAAACTAACCAGGTCAATCGATCCATTCCATGCGAGTACGAGTAAGTCGATTTTCAGTTTAAAAAAATGGCACGAGAGGAAGACAAAAACTCGCAGCACTCGATCGTTACGCATTTTTCACCGTCACACTCGATCTGTTCGCATAACAATACCGCACGGCCGAGTATACAGTTATGCGGCTATTACTCTGCCGTAATTACAGCATTACATGCCTTATGCGCGCAATTTTACACACTCGTGCGTGTTCAACTTTGCTCCTTTTTGGATCCGTCGATGAAGATTCGCCCAGAATGACTAAGCGATGCATAAATTACGCTTAGGAGACGACTAGATGAGTGTTCTTTCACAAGTGGCGAGACTATGCGAACGTCCTTACTTTTCGTCTTTTTTCCTTTTATTAGCTGCTTTTTGGTCTTTTGACGAATACGACTTCCTGGCGTGAGGTGGCCGCGTTTGAGTGCCGAACGATGTCGCGAAGATAACAATTCATCCGGGCTGAGACTAATCGACCTTAGTCACGTACTCGAATATTTTTAGCGCAGCTAAGAAAAAGGGGTGTTGCTTTTGAATTTGATGGAATACACGAATAAATCAAAGTTTATTATTTTCGCGAAGTGCATGACTGCGCGACACGTGCAGATAGTCAGGGAAAAATATTTTTAAGATGATAAATATTTACAAAAACGGTAATTTGGCTTGTTTTAACGTACATTACTCTTCAAGATATATTTTCTTGCTCATTTAATAAATTTGTTTCCAATGAAGCTATAAACCAAGTATTAAAATTTAATAAGTTTCTTTTTACGCAAAAAATATGAATTACGCCAGGCAGAAATACCGTTTATTTACAGTAGCAATATTTCTTTTTATTGTTACCACTATTTTTACAATTAATTTTTACTTCGTGTTTTTTTGTTCTAACATTTACCCGTAAATATTCGCAAAGCCTTCCCTCCCTGGCCAGCGTACCGAGCTCCTCGTATAAATATTGTGCGCTAATAGCTCCGACATTCCCTTCGCAGGAAAAACAACTGCATCCCCTGGGATTAGTTAATAAAAAAAATAAAGATGAAAGTCAGAAAAAATCCTTGGTAATGAGCGCGAAGATGCATATCTAAGGCGCGTCGAAGATTTCATTATGCGACTGGACGCATTCGCCGGTCGCTGATGTAATGATCGCAGAACCGATGGAACGCTGGCGTATAACTGTGCATCTCCGCGGGCTCGAGCAATTTGCGCCTTGCTTTTACAAGACCGACGGATTACGACGCCGCGCTCGAGCGCGCGCCCACATTCTGCCCGGCCGATCGACCGATTAGTCCGCGAGCTACACATCCCGCTTCTTTCTTTTTTTTTTCTTTTTTGCGCGCGGCTTGCTAGTTGAAAAATTTTATCCTCAGTGATGGAGTAATTAACATTGGGTTTAAGTGCGCCGTAGCCTTAAAAAAAGAACGACGTTATTTTACTCGAGACAATGAGGTAACCGTTCGGACACTTATAGAATAGGAGACATAAATTTACTTTATGGCATATTTTATGTGAGTTTTAACAAGTCGGTTTAAAATAGATCTCCGGGCGAGTAAACGAAAGTAGTGCAAAAAAGCGCTCTTATTCCGAGAAACTCGAGATGTATTTGCACTACTTTATCGGTCAAGTAGCTCAAATGACCCACTTTTTTCGCGCCCGTAATTCGCGCGGTGATTTCTGTAACAAATCGGGATTGTTTTACGGCTGCGTGAGGGGCAAATTTACAGCCGTTGAAATTCGCGTTCAACAGATAGATATATAGATATAGATAATGCCTTTATTCGCATGTGCAACAAATAGTACATTTTGATACAAGTGCGAGAATGTGATTTTTAGCCTCGCTCATGTATCGAACAGTAGTTTTTGATACAACGTGTGCAAGATACGATTTTGCGAAGCTGATTTTGAGCGTGCGTGCGCAAAGTCGTGTCTTTGCGCACGGCGTATCGAAAAAATAATAATACAAGCAAAACAGTATTTACATTAAAAATAAATTTTCACAAAGTAATAAATTAAATAATAATACATTAGTATGTCGTTCACAATCTTTGGTCAAAAACAAGTATCTAAATTAATAATACTTGCACAAAGCAAATTAAGCGTATTTACGATAAAATTATAAAAATATATATAAATAGGATATAAAATATAAAGATTAATATAAAATTATTCGATTTTGCTCAAGGACCTCAGTCTTTTCAGTAAATATAAGTGTTCAATAAAGCACTTTCTTAGATCAATCACAGATTTAATGCCATAAGGCCAAGTCAAGTGTTCAGTCGATCAATTTTTACAAAGAATATTAGCTGATGCCGACGCTCGCTACCCTCACTAATGAGGACTATAACGATCGACATCAAGGAGGTATTTGCGCACCGCCTTCTTGAAGGATATAAAATCTGTTACATTTGCTGGAGTAGCGCATTTTTTTAAAAGCTACATCAACTGCGCCTGTTTCCAGATACCCGGGAAGACATCCTGGACGAAAGAGGAGTTAAAGATCTTAACAATGCAATCGCCAATTATAGGGAGAGCCTTTACGACCACACCTTGAGGAATTCCGTCTACTCTTCTTGCCTGAGAGAAAAAATGCGATATAGACTAAAGGAAAAGCCTGCCTCGCTTGCAGATGAGATAATATCCGTTGCATCTTCAATACTTTCAAGAGGAGAGACGAATATTCCAGCATAATGGTCGTTCAACTCCCCCAGCGTGAAGCCGCGAAGCTCCTCCTCTCTACATTAGGGCAAGAGGCCGAAGTTGCGAATCTCCTTCGAAATGTTTTTATTTTCATCAAGAGCTTCCGACAGATGTTTTAGTAGAAAGGATTTACGCTCTTGAGTTGAATGAACCTCGAAAGAAACCATCGAAATCTATGCTTGGCATTGCGCTTGTCAACAAGAAACTGCTTCAACTCGGGCTCGAATCACGGAGCACATTTTTTATTCAAACAAACCTTCTTCTGAGGTGCCATAATATCAATTGCAGAATTAAGATTTTCTTTCAGATTTTTTAAAACACTCTCCAGATCGGATTCGATGGAATCCATGGCTGCCTATAGCGTGACAGAAGGTCGATCAAGAGAGAGAAAGAGACAATAGAATAGAAAATACTTGCCAGATAATCGCAGAAAATTCACAAAATGAGACTGCGTAGTACATCTAACTAAGTAATTATCACAAAAGTTATTGTCTAAGGACTAATCAGCGACTTAAAAACGAATAGAAATTTAGATATCTTACCGCGAATACATAATACCAATTGCTGATTCTACGAAATTACAGAGGGAGCTGAGAGAGAGAGAGAGAGAGAGAGAGAGAGAGAGATTTTCATCGAGTGCTGCATTCATTCAGAGATCCCTCGCGAAAGAGACGCTGATGTTTTATGGCCTTATTGTTTCTTAATTCTTTAATGAAAGGGCTACAGACTTATTTAAATTGGCCGCTTTCGTGCACGCCCTGAGTCGCATTAAAATTTTATAACATCTTTGACTTATCGCGTCGTAAATTTAACCGCGCATATTGACGTTATGCGTCGCCATTTGACGTGATACAAATGCGAGCGAAATCTTGTGGAGTTTATGCATAAAGCATTTTACTGCTTTTCGGGGTCAGAGACTTTATCGGTTATTAAAAAAAAGATGAAAATAAAAATGCGCGTTAAATTAGTTCGGAACGAGTTTTTCAAGATCTATTGTTAGAATCTTTTTTCCTAAACGCATTATCAACTCTAAAATTTATAAATCGCTTATTTTAAGAAAAATAATGACCTATCTATAATAAATATTAAGAGATTTCATTCATTACTAAAAAATGTCATTGTCAAGAAGATACTTTCTTTTCTTGGAGATTGATACAAATGGCTTAAGAGACGAAAAAATGTCTCAAATAATTATTTTCTTTTTTCTTAAATAATAATTATACATTTTCCTCTTCCATGATTGTGTCAAATAACTCGTCCCGTAAAATCGTTTCTTCGCTCTATCAATTTCCCAGCGTAGAATCCGAGTAGTATCTTCCTCTAATGATATACCAAGCCGGAGATACTCAAGGACAAGTTTAAAATTTTTTAATTAGCTAAAATAAAATAAAGTAAATTTTCTTTAACGCCTCTTTCCTCACTCGTTCGTGACACAAATACAGAAAGAAAATTAAGAATTAAGCTTCGCTTTATCCGGAAAAACGAGCCTGCAAGATACAAAGCAGCGCGTTTAGGACTCGGCGAATATTTCGCACGGCTTGGTCCGATCAATCTCGCCTCAGAAGAGAACGGTTAGGATCGGGCGCATTATCGGTGCGAGAAGCAGGTGCAGCGAACCAGCCGGATGCGCCTGTGCGGAACCGTTACGGCTGGCGCGGGGACTACGACAAGTGCACTTACGTATGTGTATGCCTTTGCATTCGTCTGCGTATGTAATGTGTATCACACGCATACTCTCGCCCGCCTTCGAGACAATGTACGCCGGAACCTTGGAGCGGGGCCGGGCTTGTCTTTGAAATTATGAAGGATCGTCGTTTGGCCTACGGAAGTCGACACCAAAAGTTAGGTCATAGTTACGATCCACGATTTTTTTTATTCAACAGATTACGGTTTTCCGTGTGATTTTTGCTTCCTCACAGAGGAAGCTTTGTAATAGTAAAAAAAAACTAAATTCTAACTACAAAAAAGCAAACGCTTAATTGCTATACTACTTTGACACTCTTCAATTTCGAAAATGCGATAATTCGACTTCATTCAATTCGATCATAATCGCAATGCATTTTAATATAAGGGAAAAGTTTCTCTAAAAACATGTTAGAAATTCGTTTTGTGTGTTTTTGAATCATTTTATGTTTTTTGAAAATGTCTGTATGGATATGTGTGTGTATGTGTCATGTTATAATTCGATTTTAATGAAATTAGGTACATTCGTTTTGTTTTTTTTTTATATCCCCAGACCTTTTTTCTGTTTTTTGTTATGTTTATTTGTTCATTTTTTATGGAGAAATTTTGCTTTTCAGAAAAAATTAACATTAAGGCAGGGTAGACAGTACATTAAGATAGGGTCAATATAATGAATTCTTTTTAAATGCAGTTGAAAGGGCATAACATTTCCTATTATTTGTTAGATAGCGAAAATATAATTTTTTTTAAAACCGTATCTTGGAAAATAATTATTAAAATCGTTTGAAAAATTTGTGGTTTTCAGCACTACATCGAACTAAATATCATAACATTTTTTAATTATTTCATTAATTAATTTCAGAGTAAAAAGATAATTTAAGTTTTACCGATAACGGGAGTAAAAGCGAATAAATCGAATTGAAATTTTGTAATTAGTACTTTTTTATACATTTGGCAAGTTCGTCGAACAGTTTATAAGGCACATTCATTTTAGAGAAGTTTAAGATTTTTTTGAAAACTGTTTTAATTCACTATACCTAGACAACGGTTGAACTTGACCTTTTTTATAAGTGAATACATTCATTATTCACATTTGCAAAAAAAAAAAAATAAATATAAATATAAATATAAATATTAATATTAAAATTAATAATAAATATAACTGTTATAAGGCTTATCTCGCATGTATGTAGATCTGTGATGTAATTAGTCGTCTTGCAATTCGCTTTTTCGCGGTGATGTAAATTGAATAGGATCTTCTTTCAAAGCCGCCGTATCGGGGAAATTTAGTTTGGCCTCCTATTCCAATTAATTTTGCATTGATGAAGTGCACGGGAAGTTTAACGATATCTTCCGTTATATACTTTGGGCCGTTCGTTATTGAGGTCTCCTGTTCGGCAGATACGATTTATTGGGTAAATTTCTGCAGCGCAGTGTTGATGACAGTGTTGTTTTAAATATCCGTATAGGACATCTCCTGATTAGGAACCTTGTATGGTCTATATGGTTTCCCTTGAAATCTCAGTACATTCATGAACATAATAATTACATATATTTAGGTAAGAATAAAAAAAAAAGCTAAAAATCCACGAAAAAGAAAGTAAACGAAAAAGAAATGCTAAAAATGCGAGTTTCTTAATTCTTCAGCAAAGCGAAAAGCACGGAGCGTCGGCCGTAACTCGTCATTAGTCACGGGCACACTTAGCGTCCGCGCGTCTCCGTCGTCGCAGCGCCCGAGAATAGCTCGCGAGCGCGCGATAAAAGGGCACGGGGAGGCCAGTGTCGCAGGCAGGTGAGCGAACGGGCGCGATGACAAAAAAGTGTCGGCCCCTAATTGGAGAGCCCCGGCGTTGCCGCGGAAAAGCGCGGCCCTCTGTTTCCGGTCGCGTCGACTGGGGCATAATTAACGCTACCGGCCGCTCCGCGCACTCAGCCCCGTTTCTTCATACACACGCATACTTACTATCCTGCGCCCAACCCCAGAATACGTCTTCGCCTCCGCTCGCCGCGTGTCTTGATGCTGCTTTGCTTATTGGCCTTGAGCGGCACTGATTATTCTTTTTTCGGAGGCGATCAAGATGAGCAGACGATATGGAAAAACCGATTTTCTGGGAGGGTCTTTTTAAGCTTGAGTGCACTCTTTATATGTGTAGGGCTCGGTGCTTTTTTTTCAGGCTGAGCCGCTGTTTAAACACTTTTCCGGCTTCGCTTATCGATTTCAAAGTTGTTTTGTGGAGGGGAAAAAAGTTGAATGAGCCTGGGTCAAACTAAATTTTTCATGTCGCTAACAACGCTTCAGATTTTGCCATTATAATGTAAATATTGAGTTATCGTATCAACGTATAAAATTAGCTTTTAAGCCGTAGTATTATTCGTACTCTTAATTAAGTAGATTACCGTAATGTTTTTTTTTTTTTTTTTTTTTTTTTTAATTTTTTGAAAGTTTTGCAACTGGAAAATTTGTGAAATAATTGCTTTTACGTTGGAAAATTCTATGGATGCTTAAGTATACTAAATTAGCCAAATATTATAAATTTTTAGCATAAAAGTACAGTTGCATTTTCAAGATATTGTTAATCTATATATTTATATGTGCGAATCCATGGACTACATAAAACAAGTGGGGTACAAAAAATATTTAAAAAAGACTATTTTTTTTGGTTCCTTAGTTGTCCCCCAACATGAAAAAAATCGTTTACACGGATTATCGATTGCCAAACATTCCTTATAAATTCTTCATATATAACCAGCAAAAAAGTTTGGCAATTGATAATCCGTATTGACGATTTTTTCATGTTGAGGGACACCAATAACACCTAAGGCGACCTAAGGAACGAAACAAATTTGTCTGGTAGGCGTGCCTCAAATTTTTTTTTTAATATTGGTTGTACCCCAGTTGTTTTATGTCGTCCGCGGATTCACACATATATTTAGGCTATAAATACTTTTCGTAGATGTTCTACTACAAAAATTAACTATTGAAATATTCAGATAAACCGTGGCATTACGTGATAGATTCGTTGCAAAGCCTCATTAAGTTTCACGTTTGAGTATAATAACGACAGCTGTAACTTTTTTCCTAGAGCACGGCTAAGCAACTCATAAAAGGAGATTGATTTTTCAATTGTTATGATTGGAACTGACTTTCGACGCCGCTCCGTGGAAACGAGATTGGCCACTGAAAATATCGATAAAATTTCCACAAAAGTGAAAAGGGAAGAATTTTGACAGGCTGCACGCTATTCCGCTGCTCAGAAATCAACTTTTCCCCGGCATATATATCTCGTGAAGCTCCCGCAAGTACGAAAGACTTTAAAAAGGCAGGCAAGCCAGGCAAAAGGAGCGGCATGCGTAGGAGCCGGGCGCGGAAGCGTCGGTCGGGTGCAACGTGCTCCGCTCCACCCCCGCACTGGGCCGGCGCCTCGTCCGCGTGCAAGTCGGGCGGCTCCGGGCGGGCTCGGGCGCGCGCTCGGGGGAGGGGGGAGGCGCAGGGGCACCCTCGGCGGCGGGCATGGAGCGCGCCTCCGCCAGTCAGCCTCGAGCCGCCGGCACGCGCGAACCAAGCCGCGCGGGACCCGTGAGAACGACGCCGCGTACTCCCGCGACACTTTCGTCAAGCTGTTTTTCCTCACGCTCTTCTACATGCGCGACTGCCGGAGGAAGGCCGCCCCCGCAGCTGCACCCCCGCGCGAAAAGAAGCAGCCGAGCTCCGCCAGATGAGTAAGCTGCGATGAACGCTTTCCTCTACTTTTTTTTTTAACTCGAATTTTTCTTGTAACCTTTGTGTTGCATCGTGTATGCTGTAGCGGGTTGTGCTTCTTTTCTCCCGTCGAATGAAGTGAAGGGGTGGAACTTCAATCGGAAATCTCGAGGATGAAATTCATTTAGCGAAAGCTTTTCGGGTGAGAATCTTGAAGACCGCTGGTATACAGCGAAACTTGACCTGGTCACAGTTTTACCGGTCCGCGGTGGAAGTCATATTTAGAATTGTAATTGAATCGCATAATCAATAATGAACGTTGCGTGGACGGGAATAGAAAATCGAATAAAAGCAAGTAACGCGCTTTGCATTTTCTGCAGCTATATTATTATAGTTTAATATATTTTACAGTATAAAATATGTAAACATCAAAAAGTTACTATTACTACTCTTTCAATAAAATTAATTTCTCTTTTAATAGAGCTGTTAAAAAACCTCTTTGTCCTTTCAGTCAATTTTTAATCTGTTCGTTAAATGAATAAAAATATTTTAGTCAACAGGCGAATAATAAACATCTACCCTTTTATAAATTGCTCACATTTACATACTGTCCGCTCTTGAAATTTTAATTCTTTTTTTTAATCTTTGATTCTTTAAAACAAAACGCTAGATGAAAACAAAATTGTAAAATAAAGCAGGGACTAAATTAAAACATCGCGCTACAGTGTACACGACTTATTGTGCAGTCTCGTTACCTCTGTTTTTTGGCTCCTCGTTGATCCAACCTCTGTTCTTTTTGTATCGTATAATCTAGTTACCTTTGGGAATGATGCGCACGACCATGAAATTACAAAAAAAAGCAAACAAAAAATTTAATTATCGCACCGTCAAAATTATACGATCCACTGCTGTGTTGACGATGTTGTCTTTGGCTACCTTAATCATCATGTTGCCTTTCGTACATCCTGACCGTAGAGTGTGACGTTCATTTTCTCCCCCCATCAATTCTACTATGTATCTTCTTGCAAGTCTGCCCTCGTAATTGGACAGTAAGAGGTAGCTGGGGCGCCTCCGGCGCTGTGCGATCGGCGAAAAACTTTTTCGATAAAGTTGTTCGCTGATAAGCTCGGCCCCATTTTTGCGTTTTCCTATAATGGCTACGAGGCATGGCCGGTATCCGTGCAGCTCCGAAACTTTTTGTACTCACTCGAACGTTGGACCTGAAATATATTTTCAAAACAATTTTATGCATGCTTCTTTTAAAAGAAATCAGTAATCGAAAGTGAGAAGGTGTCGCGGGTTATCTAATCGGTAAAAAAATTTTTCCATTTCTTTTTTCGAGGGGGACTTTTTAAATTGATTTTTGCCTTTACCTTTGCATCGCCATTCATTTATTTATCTTAAATCAGTTATCGACATATCCATGCACAGCATCTTTCGACGTAACCTGTACAATCAGATTTTGACGACTAATCGAATTATCGCCAGCAGCTCTTATAGCACCCTACAGTAATATCTTTCGAATGCGAGGCTAAAATATTATGATAATATAAAAGAAATCGTAAAATATTCGCCGTTTCAATGCAGTTGAATCGTTTACTCCTTTTTAAAAAAAGCTAATAAAATTCAAGTAAAATATTTAATCTTTTTCATGAAAACTCGAGTCTCGCTTTATTTGAAATAATTCGAAAGTGAAAGCTCTAATAAACAATTGATGAATAAAATAAATTCGTATAAACTGCTTGACGTAAGCTTTGCGCGAGAAAGCAGTCAATCGCCGCGTTTGTACATGGCAATGGCACTCGATGCAGCCGCTCAGAATCATCAGTGAAATTTGACTCGCGTGGAACTAATAAAAGGAGCCCGCGTGCACTAACTGCATTAGCGAAGTCAAAATCAATCATTAAAACCGCCTTTGGCCGGGACCCGATAAGCCGCGTAATTTCATTCGGCAGAGGCAACCTGCTGCTATGCTGCTTCCGTCGACAGCGCTCTAACTGTGGCTCGAGCCCTCGAAATTCTTGTATCACCATTCAGACTTTTTTTATAGCAATGATTTAGTGAAGTGAATAATTGAAGCGATTATTTCATGAAAATGGACGTGTAATGAAAATTTTATTAATAACCCGGGGATCTCTGCTTCGTTAATTTTGAACGAATTTGCCATGTCATTGAATTAAAATTCACAGAAATTATTATATTGCATGCCTTGATTTAATTTAAAATTTAATTATTTTCATGTTACGAATAATTATGAGATTTAATGTATTCATTTTCATAACTTTAAAAAGGCCGTTTTGAATATTTTTCTGAAAAATATTTTAATGCAAACGAAATTACTCAGTACGTTCATTAGTAATGAAAATAATTTATGTTTCGTTGAGAGTGATAGGATAGGTAAGGGTAAGCACTTGTTTAAAAAACAAAACCTGCTGAAATGTTTAATAAAATGTTCCTGCAGCAATATATATATATACAAAGGAGAAGCTTTAGGGAATAACAATTAGAAAAAGGGTGAGCGTAGAAGATGTATAGCGCCGAAAGACGAAGGGGGCTCGGGACCGACTTGGCGAGGGCGATTCCGTTCCTTTCCCACCAGGATTCGCTTAAATAGGATGATGGCACTTGCGAGGTAATTAGATAAAGAGGCGCGAGCGGCTCGACGATTAGCCGCTCAAAGGCAAACTTAATGCGCTGTTTCGAGGGCCGCGAGCACCGCTCGTTCAACTCATCACGTGGCAATGAGTGTGAATCACTCTGCGAAAAAGTTCAAAGTGCCCGGGATTTACCTTTATATCGAAAGAAAGCTTTCATCTTCCTTGCGGGAATTTCTGACAATTTTTAATTATGTTATATAATTAAATAATAATTTTCATCGACTAAGGACTCTGCGAGTCATATAGCCGGGGCTAAAATACAAAAATAAAATAAGAGATTTGCAGCAAATAAATAAACTTACAACTAAATAAAAGCGAAAAACGATAAAGAAGAAACGCAAAGGGCCGCAGGTACACGAGAAAGCTCTTACATAATTTAAAATTTTAAAACTAAAAGAAAGAGCATACACAGATAAAAAGAATCCTTCCTGACAAAGACCCTGACTTAATGTTAATGAATGTGACTTTAAAATCCCACCAAATGATTATGAATTAACAGATAAGAAATGGATTATTTGCTGTAAGTAAGTGTAGCATTAAAACAAATCGTTTATTAACTGTTAATACATATTTCTTTACTGGTAAGAAATATTTATTTTAACGAACGACATGAGAAAATTGACTCTCAAATACATAACGATTTTCTCTTGAATCATTCTTTTTATCTGTGCATAACCAAAGTCTTTTTTCAGAAACAGTCTGCTGAAACTGCAAAACAATCGAATATAAATTAAATGAGCAGCGCGGAAATCGAAATAGACTTTGAAAAGCATATTTTTCACTTACATTCGAGTCAAGTGCCGAACTGGAAATTCAGGTGAAGTTTGAACTCTATCACGCGTGCGCGATTCCACCGCAAAGGGGCAGATCTCAGCGACGAGCGTCGACAGAATCTGGACGTTAAGCTGCGCTGTTATCGCTAATAACCGGTCGCTGCTGAGTCGGTCGCGCACCAAACGGCCCATGAAACTAGAATTCTGCGAGCGATCGTTAAAACTATCGCGCGGCGCATTCGAGCCGCAGCTGAAATCGCAGCTGAAATCGCAGCTGAAATGCGAAATTCACTTAGCAGCTGCTCGCTACTTGGACTTTTAATTAATCCCGAAGCACGCTTACCGCGTGCCGGCGCTTATTTTTACGGCGTCATACTGGGATGTAATCGCCGGAGGACCGCATGAAATTGCGCAACTGCCTCCACGTGTGTAATTTCAAATTAACGATATGGGAATAATCGCTGGCTGTAATTCGCCAAGTTCGGGGACGCGGTGACAGGCTCGCGAGAACTGCTTATACTTGCAAACTTGAAGATTCTGACGCGAGAAGTGTGACGCGAGAGGATATATACAAGCTGATGCGCGACGGTTTAAAGTTGCCCGGAAGATTCGCGCTCAAATCAGAGGAGAACCTCGGCACTTCATTAAAGCCGAAAATTCCGGCGAGCTTTTAATTAGTTTCGCTGTTTTAAATACAAACTAGCGGTGATTTATAGCGATCGCGAGCGCCGGTCGCCCTGCCCCGTCAATCACGCTAAAATAATTATAACTTTGAGTGCGAGGACCTTCAATTAGCGTGTAGTTAACCAACTTAGTCTCTTAAGACGCGCGAGACTTGGACAGTATAAGGAACTTACCGGACTAATGCAAATGTCGCGGCAGTTCACGTGTTCCCGGAAAAATTCGGAATTGCATCTCGCAACTTTCCTTCCTCGGCTTAGGTATTCGCGCTCCCCCGAGGCGAGCAAGTATAAGGCGACTGCATCTCCCGCAGGCTAATTGTGTCCCGTCGGCGACGGGGATGGCGCATAAATTGCAAAACACATCGGCCGTGACCCCCGAAAGGCAAGGCGAAATTGTCATTCCCGGAGAAGCGACGCGCCGGCGACGACCGGCCGGTGGAATCGCCCCCGCCGATGAGCTCGGAAAAGTTTTAAGCCAGTGCGCCCGGGCGAGAGCTGGCGGCGCGTGTGCGTGCACCGGAGCGATATTTCGGGCTCACGCGCCGCTAAAACGATTATTGCCCGGGAAGTACCGCTGGCTTATGGCACCGTCCGTGGCTTCTGGGTAATTTCAAGCCGTGATCTTTTTCCGCGGTGATTAGTGCTTTTTTGCGCGGATACCCAGGAATGAGATAATTGCATTCAGATGATCAATGGAGATTCGTTTTAAAAAAAACTCAGTTATAAGTTCGTTTTTGCTGCGAAGAAATCTTCATTATCTTTGAGACAAACAGTGTTCTCCGACTAATTAATGGATACAAATGAGCAAAAACCCAGTGGCGTATAAAAGAGCGTTAAAAGGAGAGCTTTTTTATCTTTCATCTTCATTTTTTAAAGTTTATACTACTTAAATGGAAACATTTTTTCGCGAAAGAGAATTCCATCGTAATGGATTTAATGAACTATGAATCTTGTTAAGTAAGAATAACTCACCGCTGATTAAGCTATTATTAATCAAATTTTTCGAAATTATCACTTTCACCGTAGCGTCTAATGCAAAGTTATGAAAATGAAAACGAAATAATGTATTGCGAGACGGTCCTTTTTTTTTCTTTTGGGCTCTTTTCTTTCGAATTGATATCTTTAAAACGCAGTTAGTGCGTCTGATTATGGCTTTCAACGGATTCGCGTCCGTTTAAGCGCAGTATCTCGCGTGTGCGACTGAATATAGTGAGGGATTCAGAGGATAATGCTTATGAATTTGCTGCGTGTGTACATTGCAGCATTGCAGCGCATTTCAGAAATTTGCTCGAAAACGCGCTTTTTCATTGAGCGGCTAGGAATTACGTACTACAATGACATTTTAAATGCGTTCCACAGTAGAATGACAAATTTCAATGAAAATACCGATGCTTTTCGGAGATTGTTATTTGTAGCATGTTGAATAATTATAAGTTAAATCGGGGGAAGATGCCAGCGTGGATACGCCACAAAGCCATATGTGCGATTCTACGGACTTCGTAAAACAACTGGGGTACCAAAACTAAAAAAAAAAATTATAGCACACCTACTGGACAAGATTTTTCCGGTTCTTTATATTATTTTCTGGAACAGTACAGTTTAATCTAAATTTTTCGATAACTTTTATTTTCATTTCTCAGTATAGTTTTTGATCTTTAAAATTACTCATATACAAAACAACTATAGCATACTCAAGTTTATGATATAGTACAGTTCCATAAAGGTAAGAAATTTATTTTTTTTAATTACCATTTTTTTTATAATTAATACCAAAGGGGTAAGATCTCAGTACGAAAAGTGCACAAAATGGATGTATGAAGATTGTTGCAAAAGTGACGCGTTTGCCCTGTGTGCCATAGTTGAAACTAGAATTTATTTGTGGTAATTATATTTAAAATAAGTTATTATGTAAATTAATTTGAAATTTCATTTAAACTAAGCAGAAGAGTAATTTTGCATTACTTTGTTAAATTATTATTTACTGTTAATTAAATAAAGTTTATTGAAAGTGTTGTTATTAATTTTGTAGACATTTGTATACTGCTTATAGTCAAATACTAAAGTTATGTTTTGCGCAGTTGTGTATTTTCAATTTTTCCCTTAGGTGTGGCAACTTCCCCCGGTTTACCTTTACTTACTCTATTAGAACGCTTGTTACGTCATTATTGAAATTTCAATAAAATGACTAAAAATCACTTGAACGGCATAACTACCTAAAATGAAGGACGCTTAAGAAAATCTCGAAGTAGCATAAACGTTTCCTTAGCATCTCCTCAGATAATTGCGCACTCCAGAGTACTTGAGCCAACTCAGCTCGGCGACAGCCGCAATAGGAAAGATGTCTCTAAACTATGGCTCAATCACTCGCCCTCCCGAAAAAGAGAATATTTTTAAGAGCAGCCTGTTGAGTCCAGTGACGCGATTCAATTTACTCGCAGCCCTTGCACCTGCGATAATGCGATCGAGCCATCAATTTCCCGGGCGATGCGCACTGGTGTCGGGCGCGATTGATACGGCGGATCGTCGCAATAAGTCAATCGCCCCGAAATCCGCTCGTCGGCGGTCCCCGCAAGTTCTCCAGTTCTCCCGCGTTTTTCCCCGGGATTCTTGAAGGCCCATTTAGCGAGCGGCTCCCGGCGCCGCATTAAAGCTGCCGCGTATCGCAGACGCTGATCGCGAGCGAGCGCGAACCGGAATTGCCCCCGGAGCTGCTGCGCCAACGTGGCGGCATCTAAATCTGCGCTCGCTCCAGGAAACGAGCTGCCGGAGGAGGATTAAGGGGAGCGCGAGGGAGCGACGATTAAGCGCAGATAATTCGCTAATCTCTTGGCTCTTTTTTCTTCGGATTAACGTTTCATTATGTCGAAAATTTCTTCAGCGTAATTAGATAAATAGATAGATAGATATAGCCGCCTTTATTTGCCTCAACGGCAAAAATTTGCAAATATACAGATATACAAAGTCTTCAGAGCTCTTTGAGACTAGAGCAGCAGCTTATAATTAAAATAAATAAAAATACATCACAATACGATATCACAGTCGAGATATCACAGTCAAGAAGTAGTTCATTGTTATATACAGCCGAAACATGCCTTACTCAAATACTAAAATACAATGCTTGAATACATTAAGTCTACATATATACAATACTGTAAGGCAGGTATCACAATAAAATTAAAATTTAAATTACCCAGAAAAAAGTCACATTACGAGAGAATGGTCGCTAGGGATCAAGACCATCCAGATACTGGCGCACCGCCCCCTTAAATGCATTGAATGAAGGCAGATGACGGAGAGTAATTAGCGCGAGAACAAACTCAAACAACTACCGAAACCATAATAATAACATTTATTTATTTTATTTTATTTTATTAAAAAACGCGCATATTTATTTTTAGACAAGATACACATCTTTATGTTAATATAAAGATTATATAAGTTTATAGCACTTTTTTTTTCTCCGTGAGTAAAACTATGCAAAATAGAAACATACGAAATTGAAGTACGTTCAATAACCGTTATTTCAAATTTTTCCACAGTTATGAGAGTACGTATGGGTTCTACGAACATTTCTATTGTGCATTTAGAAATAAAAAAAATGCAGAAAATGTGTCTTTGTAAAAGTTAACAATGGAATAATTGTTCTCTCGACCCGTATGCTCGCAAAAGGGTTAGAAAGTAAGCGTATAAATGAAACAAGTTGCACCTGTGTAATTGTGAATACAAGAGAAAGCTCTCCGGACGCGGAAGGCAACTGAAGTTGGTTTAGATCGAGGCGATGACGGCAACTTTTATCATTTATCTCAGTTAGTTGGCCATCCGCCCGCAAATCAGTTTTTCACGTAGAGGTATACCTCTTCGGAGTGTATGGCAATTATGCACTTGCACAAAATTCCTCCAAGCACGAGGGCGATCGACTCTTTATGAAAAATGGGTCAACGTTGGCGTACTCTCGGGAAACACCTTTTTTCACTGCGCCCATGCTCCGTAAGATAGTGAAGTAAAAAACTCGACTGAGGACGCGACAGAGGAAGACGGTAAGAAAGCGAGATCAAGAACGTGGAAAAATAAGTTTAGAGAGCGCATAAATGCATGAAAGGGACGTAAAGTACGCGAGGAGAGGGGAAAGAAGGATGACGAAGTGGCAAGAGAGAGAAAGAGGGAGAGCGGTGGAAAAAGTATGGAAGGAGTGGGAGTTATACCCTCGGTTATAAGTTCCCTCTCGACTCGCCGGGAGGATTAAAGCACCGTGATAAGGGCTGCCGAACGCTTTATAAAGCGTTTCCTATATATATATAAGAAGCGGTAGGGTCCGGAGAAAGAAGATATGCCTTTTCTGACGCAGCCGACGTCGCAACTTTGAAAAGATCCTCGCGAGGAGGGTGTATCTCCGCTCATTGACCAGGCGAGATTCTCCCTCTCGGCTGGCTTTTTTTTATATTTATTTTTTTGCCGCGTCGTCGAGGCTTCTTTTCTTTAGCAACATTTTTTCCCGCACATTTCATAAAAAACGCGCGAGATGAAGGATTCATTAAGAGACACGAATCCCCGGCAATAAGACCATTGGGCTGCTTTCTTCGTCTCGCGGAACTATGTCAAAGAGCGAGTGTTTTTTTTTTCTAATTTGCAGACTCCAGAAGCGAAATGACTTTCCGCCGCATTTCGAGTGATACCGCATTTTACAATTTTCCATAATGACTTTCTATCGCATTAGATGTTACAACAAGGTATGCAATTAAAATTCAAATCCAACTTGATAATTTCTCGCAATTAAGTTCCACTTTGAGATACTCGCAGATTTCAAAAAGTTACCACGTACAAACTAGATTCGGAATCGCGCGCGTGCTTCTATGATCTTGGATAAATTTTAAATCGACTCTTAATTAAGAATGGAAAAAACGACGAAAAGTAATCCCGTTTGTTTTTGCCCTACCGGTCGAACATTTATAGGAGTTTGAATTTAATTAACAGAGAAGCGCAAGTGATATCAATCGAATCTATCTCGCCTGTGAGGGTGGGCTAGGGGATAAGATAGAAAGAGCGAAGGAGAGAAAGAGAGAGACGAGAGCAGAAAGAGTCTCTCGTGGATATCTGCAGTGTCAGAGCTGGAGTAAGGCCGAACTCTTCCTTTCTCTTATACCCACTTGAAAAGTATATCTCGGCTCTCTCATCGAACGAAGGAGATCCTCTTAATCTTGCCCGATGGAAATGACTTATCCGGCGAACCTCCCAGGATGGTTCACTTCTGTCTCGGTACATAATCGCAGCGACTATTTTTCATCCTTGACTCTGCTTCGCTTGTCACTTCGCGTGGCACAGATTAGATTTCGTTGCATGCTCGAAATTGAAGGCTTTCGCCTAGAATTTATGGTTTAAGGGGATCGAATGCTGCTTAAAATCCAATATAAGAATCAATGCGGAAAATATATTTTCCCCTGTTTTCCTTTTATAAAAGAAATAAAAATGGTACACTTCAATGTATAAAATCATGTTAATGTTAATCTCTTGAAAAAAGAGAGAGAAATAAGGTCGTATTAGGAAGAGAAAGAACAAACACTCCATTTAATCTTGGAAGTGATATAGAAGCAACTAAAAAGTAACTAAAAATTAAAACTTGATAATGCGATATTCAAAGTTACAGGTCGGATAAAGACGCAGCTGCTAATGATTCGTCGAGTTGCTGTATATATACAGACACAGCTTGTTCCCGACAAATTCAGGAAAAACACGCGAGGAAAATTAACCACACAAAAAAAGGACACTGTTTCGTTGGATTTGATAATTTTT
>JAWWEP010012789.1:0-19472 GCA_035582995.1 Sycophila quercilanae | reverse complement strand
CTGTAATAATAGTAACAATGACAAGAATTTTTATGGTACTGATTACTATCACTTCTAGTGTGCGCCATATGTTACTAAAAAATCTAGTAACTTTCTAGTAACTGTTACTATATTTTTTTCTCAGTGTACTTTCGTGCTATATTCCAATTTGAGCAAGTCTCATGAACTTCGATCGAGAATTGATTTTAAATTGATTATCACGAAAATGTATCAGTGCACGGTTTTTCCGAATGAAGGACAAGCTGCATTAGGCTGCCCGCACACGTATCTCCGGAGCGCATTTCTCGGATGACACGGCGTATATGGGATATGCGGAATCGCGGTGGGCGTGAACGGAGTTGTGAATTAGAGGACTCGCGGTTCCACCGAATGCATAATCGTGGCATGCAGGGCGAAGGTGGCGCGCTTACGTACACCCAAGACAACGTGCACTAGTCCTCAGAGAAACAGATGCTCCGACATTGCTCCTCCTTTCATAAACTCATATTGAGAGGCATTGAATTCGGAAGCAGCTGCGCCAACTGGTATTATTTTTTTTTTATTATAAAATTGTACTGTAAATTTGTCGAATGCATTTACGTAGGGTAATGCAATGTACTTTGCGTTGCCCTTAATATTACTAGAAAAAAAAAAAAACGACCTATGCCTGCACCTTTCGTTGGCTAATTTTTTTATTTTTTTAACATATGGGCTGATAGATACGTTTGATATTTGAATATTTGATAAATGTCGCAATAATTAATTTAAAAGAAAAAAAACTGTAAACAGTGTAAAGATTACTTCACTGTTTTTTTTTTACGAAGTCATTGAACATTAAATTTACGAGAATATATGTTTTAATTTAACTGGATATTTATTTTTTAAACATACTAATTGATTTTGTATCGTCCTTTGTCGAGTGAGACATAACATTTACTTATTTTCACATACAATTCGAGTTACATTTCACTTATTCATATTTAGAGAGGAAGTACCTTGATTGCTTCGAGAGGGCATCAATGCCCTAAACTTTGTTCGATCATGCAGCAATTTAATACACCACTGATATTTAAAATTGATAAGACAACGTCGTAAATAATCGATCGTACATAAAGATGTTGAAATTTGAAAGAAATAAAAAAAACAATCGAGCAAAAGATTTTTGATTGACGTAACGAGATGAGTGACTATGCTAAAAAGCAAGGACAATTGGCTGGCGATTTTTTTTTTTTTCGTCTCCGCAGCAACGAGCGAAATCGTTATTTAGAAAGCAAAGCGACAATCCCCGCTAAAGCGAATGGATTCAAACGCTTTGTTCGTAGTTAAAAAAAAAAAAAAAAAAAAAAATGATTCTGTTCCTTATCCTAGTGTATAATTACGAACTCTTTAAGCGCATCGTGTACTTTCCATTTCAATCTTACAGATAATCGAATCGTTAATGATTAATTTAAATTTAAATTACACATTTTTAACACGATATATCAGTAATATATCGAGAATAAATCTAGAAAGGTAATATACGTAATATCACATAAAATGAATATTTCAGTAACGAACACTTAAGACGTAATATTTTTTAACTACATGCAGGTACTAGATAATCATTATAATTATAATTATATTTAAAAATAACGATTAATTAATTGCGTCTTTTACGACAGGATGTTACAGCGTCCTCTCGTGTGAGATATACAATTAATCAATCAAAACATCGAAATGAGTGACTCGCGCACGTCAAATCAAAATGGGGCGATCGAGCAAAAAAAAAAACGAGAGCGCACTTGTCACATACGGCAAAGAACATGCGATCGAGAGTAAAGGGTGTGGGCCCGGCCTCACCAGTTTGACCAACAAATTGAAAAGTTCCTCGGCGAGCTGTCAATACTCAACGGCGAAGTTCCACGGCAATACTTATACTACTCTATCAGCGACTCCTCGCTGGAATTTCTCTCGGTAATTGTTATTACGCGCCGAAGATTTATGTCTCGGATAATCGCGAATGAGCGTTGCTCGTCGCGTAAACAATTTTAATTGACTATTTTGAACGTACCGGCGAATTTTTTTTTCAGAGGTACGCACAATGGGAATTATTTTGAAAAACGGAATATTTACGAGTAAAATGATATCGGACTATCGCAAAAAGTTTCGGTGCAATTACGAGAGTAGAGCCGTGGCGGGAGAAACGGCTTTGGGGTTACTTTCACTATTTGTCTAAGTTCGTAAAAGGCAGAATGTCACGGTGATCTTCAAACACTTTCTACTTAAACATTTGGCTTTTTTTTTATTTCGATCGAACTTTCTTGCCCACTGTACGGTAAAAAGGCGAAACTTTTCTAATCGAATTATTATCTTGTATCTAATAATTGTCTAATAACTTCTGGCTAATAATTGTCCTCTTCGGAAAAATGCTGATCGTATTTTATTTTTTAATGGCGTTTAAAAGCAAATAGGAAGTGAAAATAAATGATTTTCTTGAAACAAAAGTAACCAGAGATACGAATCGGTCTTCAATAAAACAAAACAATTGGAGACAAATTTTCGAGCTATTACTTTTATAAAGTTAATAGTAAAGTTCCGGAGGCATTTTTTTTTTCTTTTAAAGTGTGCTCTTTTAATCACAATTTTTTTTACTTTCTCTCGTTTTTACGATTATTAAAAAGAAAAGAAAAGCAGTAACAAGCTAAATTTAATTAACAGGTTGTTTGTACTTAACACAAATTGTTTACGAAGAAAAAATTATTATTAAATCTTTGTCTCGACGACATTTTGCCCTTCAAATTAAACATTTAATAATAGGTCTGAACAAAAGAACAATTCTGCCTTCGTATACACGAAAATTTAAGTTCCTAAAATTTACCTGACCTACTCAAATATGAAAATAACCGGCACATTTCCATCGCGCGCTCGCGCGACGCGCTTATAAGTCAGCTCTCCTCGGAGGCGAAAATAATCGATGCGAAAAATCGAGGCGCGCAGCCTAATTAAACGATAAAAAAAAAAAATCACATGCCAGTGAAATGAAAAAGTTTCTAAAGCATCCGCAGGTACAGCATATAGGGATGAGAGGGGGAAAAGGGGGGAGGAGGGAGGGAAAAAAAGCAGCGCCAATCAGCTTAACGCGCGCAGTTTCTCCTGAAATGCATCGGGTCGAGGAAAAAACGAGCGAAGCGGCGTCGGCGGCAACAACCCCCTGCAGCGACGTTAATACGATCTGAAATATGCAAAGGGACAAACACGGGTCGGCGAAGGGGGGAAAGAGGGAGAAAAAAATGACGTGGGTGGGCATGCGCGAATGCGCGCGCTCTCTCTTTTTCAGCGACGACTCCAAAATGAATTGCGCTCGCGGGCGGGAAACGAAATTGTGGCAGTGCAAATAGCGAGCCGAGGGCTTGCTCGTGCGCGCACATATTGACGGAAACAAATACGCCCACGCCCCGACTGTCCCACCCCCCCCCCCCCTCCGGAGTTCAAATATTACCGGATAATATCCAGCCGGGCGATATGCTTCCCACGCGGCGACGCGTTCTCGGGCTTTGGTTAACGGAGCTCGTCGCTTTTGCAGCTTCTTCCTTTTTTTTTAGTTCTGTTCTGTTTTGTTTTTTTATTGATACAGGTTTGAGCATGGATTTAGGTTTGAGTTTGGCGGGCTTTGCAAATTAGTGATACGAAGGTTTTTTGAGCAAGATTGAGCTAAATTAGATTTTTCAGGTTTTGCAGTCTTGTGATATGATGTATTGGAATTATTTACACTGAGAGAAATTTCTCGTAAAAATTACGTGAAAAAACGTAATCGTGGAAGGGTTGGTCAATACTGTCCATTTTTACGGGAAAATCACCGTAATTCTTACCTGAATCTTGGACGGTTGGTAAAGCTTTGTAAATTTTACAAGAATAGCACTGTAAAAATTGCGAAGATTTTCACGTAAAAATTACAGAGCTTTTCTTGTAAAATTTACAAAGCTCAACCAATCGTTAAAGATGCGGGTAAAAATCACCGTAATTTTTACAAGAAAATTCTCTCAGTGTAGGTATTGAAGTTGATAGGTATTTTGAAGTATGAGATCGTAAAATAAGATATTATTTTCAACAGAAAAAAATAATTTCTTATACCTAAAGTATATAAAGGTGGAATTAAAACCATCATAGCTGAAGTACTTGACAGCTTCATTAATGACAAATAATTAGTTATTTATCTATATAAATATTCTTTATTCTTTCTGGTAGTTATTATATGTGAACATTCCTTGACAATTTAAATATTGAATCGGAAAAAGAAAAATTACCGCTGCATAATAAAAAAAATGTAAAAAAGCTCTACCAAATTAAGAGCTTGAAAAAAAAAACATGCATTCCAACATCAGAAGCATTCATTGACACTAAGATCGATTTATCGTTTTACAATTTTTACTCTGTATTCAGAATATAAAGGTCGCTCCGATTTGACGTGCCTAAAAATTGCTTTTAAAACATGAGAAAACAGTATTTACCGATCAAATACTCGGCTTCGAGAAAATTGACGTGTTTTGACAGTTTAACAGCGCGCACAGTTGGATGCGATGAATTTCGTAATTGCTTTATCATTGAGCATTTTTGATATTTTTTCATAAGGTAAAATGAGAACCGATGCCTGTCATTGTCTACGATGGGCGATTTATATTTCGATAATTTTTGAATCGTTGCGCAATTTAGAGTTGCAGTTAAACGAATTTGACATGCTGTTTAACTTATAAATAAATCGGAAAAAGGCGCTTGACAGTATTTCAAAGTGCTTTAGTAAACAAATTCCATCAATTACCGATGGGAAAATCAAAAATATTTCTTCTGAAAGCGATAGAGTATGATTTAATCGTGCAGCTTTCAAGCTTGAATTGTAATTATTTTTTAGTTTTACTTTCCAATAATATGGTTTTAGTAAAACTAATAACATAATTATTAACTAATAAAATGCTGAAAATATTTTCTTATAAATATTAGGGTAAAGCTCACAAAAAAATTGTGTGAAAAAACATAACCGCAAACGGACTGCAAGCACTGAACATTTTTAAGGAAAAAATCACTGCATATATTATTTATCAGAATTTTGAATATACGTTGGAGCTTTTTTGTAATTTTTATAAAAAAAGCTCTGTAAGACTTACGAGAAGTATGCCGCGAATATTAAGGAGCTTTTTTTGTGAAAATTACGGAGCTTTTCTTGTGAAAATTAAGGATCTACGTATTCTTTTGAAATTTACAGAGCTTTTCTTGTAAAAATTACGGAGCTTTGTTAATCATCCAATCCTACTAAATATGAATAAGTGAAATTCACTTGGAATAAGTGAATATACACTTCGAATAAATGAATATATACATTTATTACACGTGATAAGTGTATATACACTTATTCGAAGTGAATTTCACTTATTCATATTTAGAGAGAATATTCCGAGAAAAATTACCCTTCTAATTTTCGCATAAAAACTTCCAGTACTTGTAAGCCGTCTTGGGATTTACGTTTCTTTACACAATTTTTACGGGAAAATTTCCTCACTGTAACTACTGATAATTGATGTAACTTTTGATAACTGATTAGTCAAAAAGATATAAAATATTATTATTAATAAACAACGTTGAATTACCGATACAGAAAAAATATTTGTAAAATATTAAAAAAAAAAATCGCAAAAAACCCAACAATCTGCGAAGGATAATCTCGCAGCAGTTTCTTTTCATTCCGGGGGAAAGGTCCGCGCGGGTCACGAAGCGGCTATCTCGGCGAGGCCGGGTCCGCTCGGCCGCGCAGCAGCAGCAGCAGCCGGCGCGTCGTCGGGTTTACGACGTCGGCTGACTCGGCGCGATTGTCATGCGAGCTGCGCCGATAATAAATCGCCTCGGCCGTAAAAATCGCGCTTAATGATCGCGATAAAACGAGCGCCTATGACGAGAGAGCGAGTCCCTCGCAGCTACCGCTCTGCGCGCTCCAGGCCCCCCTCCCCGCCCTCCTCTTTTTTCCGGAAAAAGGATAGCGCCACTGTAGGGGACTCTTTTTTCTCTCTCTCTCTCTTCTTTCTTCTCTCTGCTTCTTTTTTATTGCCAAGTTGACTTTGCGGAAGTGGATTGTTGCAGTGGCGCGCGGAAAAGCGCCGAGGGAGGCGATATTATGAAATAAGGCGCGCCGAGCGTCTGATCGCAGCCTGTCCCTATTCTACTGAATCGCGGCGTGCTCTCTGCCGGCGCTAATGATTGGGCGTGCTCCATTTTTTTTTTTCTTCACTGCTCGGTGATTATTGATTTTTGAAATATTGGCGATTATCGTGCGGAATGCGATGTTTGTCAGGCTCGTGGGAAATTCTAAAGATGAATATTTTTTTTTTCTGCATTTGCGTAATTAGTGTAAACCATTACCAAATTAGATAATTTATAGTATAATTAGGAATATAAGAGAAGTATATTCGAGGATGAAATGATATATTAAAACAAAAAAAGACAAAATTAAAATTAATTTAAACTGAGAAACAATGTAA
Organism: Sycophila quercilanae; assembly: GCA_035582995.1. Classification (NCBI taxonomy): domain Eukaryota; kingdom Metazoa; phylum Arthropoda; class Insecta; order Hymenoptera; family Eurytomidae; genus Sycophila; species Sycophila quercilanae. The sequence goes on along the minus strand of JAWWEP010012789.1, from coordinate 12,990 downwards.
AACTAACACGCGGCAACTGACAAATAAGTTAAGAGCAGCCTTTTCTAATTATTCGTGCATCGCGATAATTTACCACGCGTGTAATTGTTTTTCCATTTGGGAATATAATTACACTGGCACATGCGCGAATCTCGAGCCGCTTTCTTCGCGCGCTTTCTTGAGCTAGATTTTCATTCGTTTCGACATTTAATGTGATTCAAAAGTCTCGGACGGTAAATTACGTAGCTCTTTTTATGATTAGAGAGATCATGTGTGGATATAATGAAGAACTAGAACAATTGTGAAGATGAACCGATCAAATTATGAATTACAAATGAACTGATTTTTTTTTATCGCTTTTAACAATTTCATGAAATATACTTAAGTCGTTCTATTTAAGAAAAAATTTTGACAATTCTTTTCTCTATTTATACGAGTGAACATTTGATCGTAACGTAGAAATTTTGTTTGTTTCTTTTAATTAAACTTTAAACTTGAGGTGTTTGTAGTATTGTATGATTTTTTTTTTTTTTTTTTTTTTTTGGCTGTCATATAGATAATTTTTCGCTCGTTGATCCTCTAAACGAACTATTTAATGTAGTTTTCCTCGTAAGACATTTCTAAAATTATAATCTACAAAAAAAAAATCAGATTTATAATTAATTGCACGTTAAAATATCATATAAATGAAAAGCAGATAAAGAACAAACATAATGAAATTAATTGATATATACTACTAAGTCTACAGTAGTTACAACGCCAAAATGCCAAAATCTTTCCGCGAAACTATGTATAATCTAGTCAAATTTTCAATTCACTGTCTAAAAGTTAAGTCCCGTCGCGTCGAAAAGACGAATCTTGGCCACAATGCAACGAAAAGCGTAACTTCATCAAACAAAGTCGTCCAATAAGAGCGCAGACGCGCGAGCCACTTTTGCTCGGATCCTCAAGCCGAAGGGATGAGGATGTACTTACTTTAATTAACGAGTCCCGGCGAATAATACTCGTGTACGCGCAGATCCGTAAATTCGGGATTAGCCCGTGCATACGCCGGGCGAACCCTATGAGTTCTTCGGCGTCGGTTAACACCGGGGGGACCGACCGGGATTCCCCAGGAAAACTACTGGATTACCCAGAAATTGTTAAGCACTCGAATTGCTCGACTTGATTAGTCAACTTCAAAAGATCTTATTATATACTATTATTATCTTTTTAATTTTTATAAATATCATCCTCTCGTCAAACAAGTAATCTATGGCCAACTATACTTTTGGATATTATTCGTTTCATTCATCAGTCAAGTTCGAATAGATCTTATTATTATTATAAATTTTATTCTCGTTAAATAACTATAAACCCTGTCAATTACTACATTTTCAATAATTATTCGCTTCATTTAGCGATCGATCAGCAACAAAAAAAAATTAAGCTAAACTCTCAAGTCGGAATTAGTTAGCCGAAGCGCATCCTCCGCTCCTCAAATTCCTCCGAAAAAGCTACCAAAGCTCGCGGCGTGACTTAAAGACGCGCCAGCATGACGGACTTCGTAGGCGCAACAGCCGAGACCCGACGAAAGTTCGGCCGAACTCCCGAAATCTAATTATCGTTTATCCGGGATATACACGCGCGTCTCTCCCGCGGAATTTTGCAGGGGCGAGCGGGGCTTTGTGAAGCTCGAGCGAAATAAAAAAAAAAAAATGGAAAAAAAAGAAAGACGCGAGAGAGAAGCAGCGCGCGGCGCCGGGAAGTTACGCGCGTGTTTGTTGCGAAACGCTCCGCCGCCGAGAAAACGGGGCGACGCGCGTACCCCGACACGCCACGTCGGCCTTAACGTCGTTGTGGAGTTTTCGAAGGCAGGGGGATGGTTGGAGGCCCGGATATAAGTATCTTCTTTTGCGTGTATACTTATGCTTTTACGGAAGTGAACAGAGCAACTTATTTGGAAGGATGATGGAAAATTAAAAATTAACAATTAGTAGAAAGACATTGAATTGTTTAATTAATTGTTGCGGCGGTGATAGCTTGGCCAGTGATTTTATTACTGGTAAAATTATTATCTTTCATAAAAAAATATAAAAAATATCGTTAAAGAAAAATTAAAAAAAAAAATCAATTATTCGTATAGCTAAAATTGGGTCAGTCTGCACGTCTAATTACTGAAGAGTTTTTTTATATAGGTTTAATTGACACGAAACGCGCCTGTAATTTTAATTATGAAAAATAATCTTGAAAGCGTTTGTCTGTTACAGCAGGTTTAAAAAAAAAAAAAACCTACTTGTTTTACCCCAATTTTTCGATTTTTGCAATATTTTAGTAAAAATAAATGATAAAATTCAATTTTTTAATCTCAAAAGCATAAGCACTCATAGAAAATTGTTAAATTATAATAAGTTTTAGTTAAAAAATACAGTTTATAAAGTAAATAAAGTTTTACTTAAAAAATATATTCTTTAAATTTTAATAATATAGATGATATTTATATTTAAATATCTTTATCAGAAGTGTACTAAAACTATTTTCATTAGACTTAAATTAATCTTTATATCGATTATTCAATTCAAGAGTATAAACTAATCATAAAAGAGTGAAAATCGTTTATCAAGAAATTCTCAAGTCTCTTATGTAAATACTTAGACCGCATCGATAAATCGAATTGAGAATAAAAAAAAAAATCGGACGAGCGTGTCCCAAAGAAACTCGATAGTCCGAGCAGGAATTGACGAGCGTTGCGCAAATCTCGCGAAAAAAAAGAACACGCGTGTGTAGGTACGCCAGGCATAGTCAGAGATTTTTCGTTAAAGATCGACGCTGAATTAGTCGGTCCGTTATTTACGGGCAGGTTCGCCGCTCGGCACGAGGAAGTCGTTGCATTGGCGGAGAGTACATCGGTGGCGGTGCTCGCGGTATGCGTAATTAATATGAATTACCGGCCAGGGGAAAAAGTGTCGCGGTGAAATCGCGCCGGACTTTGAGGAATTGGCCTTTCTTTGTCAAACGCAACTATACACACACCCCTTTTCAGTTTGTAGCTCTCCGCAGAATTTGTCGCTTCGAGCTGAAAGGGGAAATAACTTATTCTGGTAAAAAAAAATGGAGTTGAGTAATTCTTTTTATTTATTTTGGTGCTCCGTCAAAAGGATTACAAAAGTGTACAAAGCTGCAGACGTAACTCGGTGTCGAAAGATTTTGCAGAATCTCAGTGGAGCGTACTTTCGATTTTTGTGCACGGAGCGATTTTTCATCGTGGAAAATAGGTGAAATTTATAAAACTGTATTAGAGCGTAAATCTGTCGGTCGACTTAGTAATTTCGTGGCTGCGCTTGAGGTGTGGATTTCTCGCGGAAAATGTGTAAGCGATGCCGATTGGATGCCACGGAGCGTAACGTTAATGTTATGGGTATTTCTAGACTAATAAGTGGCTCGGGTATGTATGGCAAATTGCACGGGGAAATAAATAGCCGCTTGATTATCCCCGACAGGGGTTATACGCCTTTGTCGTAAAATTTCACTGGCGAGCGTTCGACGATGAATACCGTGAGGCAGAAGTGATTTGAAACTTGAAATTTTTCAATTCCGAAATTATTACCTGGAAATAATGTCCGGCGATTCGATATTGATTTTTGATTGAATTATATAGAATTCGCAAATTGTAGCCGCGCGTGAAGATCACCAGCGCCATTTCTCCATTTCTCTTTTAAAACAAGGATTCTTAACTGATAAATCGAAAGTTCTATCAATCTTAATAAATATCTATATACTTAAAAAAATGTACATTTATTTTAATACTTTATTTTATTGTATTTCTTTTATACATTTGTATATTTGTATTTTTATTTTACAAGGCTGCATCTTGCCCGTTTAATAAATAAAGTAAAATTTTATTTAAAATTTAAGAATTAGTCAAATATTCACGTAAATTCGAATTTAATTAATGACTTTAATCGGGGAAACAAAAAATAGTAGTATATTAAATCACAGATCATTCTTAGTTCTGTATATAATGGAGAGCATATCAAACGCTGCAATCTCCTCTAAACGTAAAAAAAAAAAAAATGTTAAGCACCTATACACCGAGCAGTCAGTAATAAATTTTTTACTACAAATTTTTATCGGCTTTAACGTACGTTACATAGCTCCATGGCCAAATGAAGCCGAATATATTAAGTAGTACATCACCGGGCGCTTCTTTGTGTGCAGAGGACAGATGAAACGCGGCAGTCTCGTCTTGACGAAAGGACATTTTTAGCTCGGCGTAAACCCACCGGCGGGTCGCGACGTTACAAGAGAGAGAGACACGCGGAAGCTTTCCAATCTTTACCTTCGCCTGATTTACAACTCCACGCACAAAGGTTAGCGTGTCCACATTACCCACACGAGTGTACCCAATACACTGATACCAGAACACGCGTACACATACTTTTTACTCAAACATATACACGTACGTATAGTACACGCATATGTACATTTACGTGTATAAATACATGTACACTTGCAGATACGTATATATAGGTACATAGACATATACGTATATATATACGCGTACACGTGTCATGGGGTCCACACAGATGCAGGTTTAATAGTGGCCATGTCCCCCATTGTACTCCGGGGCTCGAGTTGGGCAAGCCCCGCCGAAAAAGGCGCGTGCGCGTTTTATTTCGGATTCTTATCGCGGCGCCATAAATTTCGCGCGTGCCTCGCTCGCCCGCTCTTTATCCGCGCGCGCTGTCGATTGAAAGGCCGGCGCGCGCACCGTAATGTCCTAATCGTCGGCGCGGCGCCTTTTTCAACGCGTCCGTGGGTACGCCCGCGAGATACTTCAATGTAAATGTAAAGGCGCTTATCGGATTCCCGAGCAGACTCGAGACTTGGGCAACGGACGTGCCATTGATCCGAACTGCGCTTTGAGCTGGTAATATTCAGGCGTTTGCTTTACTTGGGACTCCCTTTTTTTTTTGTACTCCGGTGGTTTGAGAAACTGGATTTTTGCGGGGACAACCGATTATTTACACGAAATCGTTCGAACGATGAATGGAGTATTTAAATTGTAGAAACACTTTATAAGGGAAGATTGTGTAAAAATCGTAGTTATACTGGTCTCTGACAAAAGAAAAAAGAACGATGTAGGATGTCGTGAGGCGTTTAGATAGATAAAATGAATAAAATAAAAAGTTTAAAAAATTTTTTGTACTAATTAAATATTTATAAAACTTGAAAACCTTCATATTATCTATTCTTAACCAATGAAGATATTCAGAAAATTGTGAAAGATGTGATTCTAAATAATGTGCTTATTATGTAACGAAAGAATAATTTTTCAATCAGTAAGATAAAAATTGATTCGTTAAAAAAATAGAAGGGTAATAATTCAAAGTCCCTTGTGGCCTACATTGTGTATATATCTAAACAATACCCTCTTGCATAACGCGGATTGATCATTCGAAGAAAAAAAAAAAAAAAAGAAAACTAAATCAAAATTTGCGAATACCCATCCCTCTTCAAACAATCAAATCTTAGTCTGCAATCAACCGGATACACGAATTGATCTCGTTTCTCGTTTCTCAAGATGTAGATTGTGTTCCTCGTCCGCCGAGAGAAAGGGAGCGGTTTTTTGGTCTCGGTGTTTTCGGGCCAAGGGTATACCACTTTTTTCCGGTTCACAGGGGGCGTATGTATATCTGCCTCGCGGCGGTCGCAAATTCGTCGGGGTTCCTTCAACAAGAGATTAATACTTTTTGCATTTTTAAAGTTTCGCTGTTGGATCTTTTAGGAGAAGTTTTAATTTAAAAGTAGTGAGTATTAAAACTATTAAAAATCTAATTTTAAGTCGGTTAATAATGAAAATCTTTTAGTTACGTTTAGATAGCCATAGAATTTTTCCTTAAATATAGTGAAAAAATAAAATTGTAGATTTTACAGGAAAATTCTATGCATACACACGTTCATGCAAATCATATAGACACACTGATGGTAATTTAAAGCGTGTAAACGAACGAAGTAGTAATTAACATAAGGGAAACGTTGATATAGGGAAGAGGGTAGAAGAAGGTAGAAGATAAAAAATAAGACGAGAAGTGTTCAAGTATAAAAGAATATCACGCCAATGTGGGTCAAGTGGTATCGAAATATTTCATTATTTATCATTAATTTAATATAATTAATTTATAATTTCATTACAATTAATTAAAATAAATTACTATCTGATTTCCTTTAATAAATATTAAGTTTTTTTTTTCAATTTTTTAATGATTACATGGGTAATTTTTATAATTTTTGCTATGACTTAATAAAATCTTAACATTTATTCGAAAAATTAAATACTCAAAATTAAATACTCAGTACAGTACAATGAGCTCATCAAAATGATCTCGTGAGAAACGATCACACATGAACGATCTAATTGACACCAAACCGCTTGATTTACTTTATTATTCCTAAGAAAAACGAGGATTCAAAAAATTCGCCTTAATAAATCAAATCATTGTAATTGTAATTGTTTCTCTGAACCAGTGGCAACAAAGTGGTATCCTCTTAAATTCATCTCGCATTTCGCTCTTTCTTACGAGCCACGTATCCACAGTTTTAATCCGCGCTTTCGCCGGGGCTAATTTATCGGTGCATTGTTTCGCGAGAAGAGCCGCCATTTCCACGTAATCCATCACTTTCCACGGTTCGGCGCTCATTTTCGTTCTCTTTTTCTCTTTTCTTTTTTTTTTGCCTTCCACGCGTTCACGGTTTTCCACTCAATGCATCCTTGCCTTTCGTCGCAATTTGCGCGATTGTTCGATAGCTTTTTTCCTTCGCTCAATGCGTACGCTTAGAATTACGTAAAAGTTTGATCGGGGAAATGTGAAAGTGTCAGGATATCTTCTCATACAATAAGCTGCTGGTAATATTGGACTCGTCTCTGGAGGATGTACAGTATATTAACAAAACCAATGTAAAGTTAATGCAAAAAGGTAAAATTGACGGACATTTCACTGGAGTTTATAGCAATTGCGATTTAAACAGTAATGGGAAGATTTATGTGTGATTGTACATCTATATTTATGAAATTATCTATTTTTATGGAATTATCTGCTTTCGTTTATATGATTCCGTTTTAAATCACAATGGATCAAGGAAATTTATGAAATTACTTACTCCATAAATATGTATTAAGTGAAATTTCATACCATGTACATTTTTAATGTTACAAACTTACAAGTCGTCCATTTTTATCGGATAAGCGAACAACAACTTGTAACATAGAATAATATAAATATTCATTGATTTTCTTTTGTTATATTTGAATCAAACTACGAATAAAGTGTAATAGGTATTCGTTTCCAATATATTTATCAGCTTTAATTCCAATATTTTCCAAGTACACTATAAATATTCGAGCAGACAATAACCATGCTTCAGCTTAAGGACATTATTTAAAATAGCGAATTTTAAATTAAAAGTTCGAATATCTAATTTCCATCTACATTCAGACGAAAGTCTAAAGACTGCACGAACGGGTGTACGGCGACGCGACGATACATTCATTCAAGCTTCTCGGCTAGAAAGACGAGGCACGCCGCGTAATTCCATCGACATGCTAAAATTTCAGTAAAGCAAGAGAAAATGAGAGAGAGGGAGAGGGAGGGAGAGAGGGAGGGAGTAGAAGATAGAGCATAGCAAAGGCAGTCGCCCCGCAACACGCGAAATCTCGAACAATAAGCAGCAACGGCTTCGGGAAGGCGACGAAGACTCGCATTACTCGATTATGCGAGAGCGACTCCGTTTTCCGTTTTATCAGGGGACGAGAGTGAATATCCCGAAACAAAGATGCGGAGTAACGCGTCGAGGCACAATTGCGACTAAGTGTATGAGGGCATTTCCTCGACGTTAATTGCAACTTTATCGACTGCGGCTTGTTTTGTTGTTCGAGCTTTAGTGATTATTTATATAATCACAGCTGAATTTGGCTCCCGATTTTATTATTCGTAGTAGACACGTACAGAACCTTTTTATTGCACCAAGTGATACAATTTATTTACAAGCTCCATAAAACATTTCCACACAGAAATAATTTGTCAAATAAATTATATTTTACGATAATTGATCGAAAAGAATAATAATTATACTTCGTTATATATCCGCGCATGATCACGCATACTTATAGAGTCTATCCCGATCCAAACGCGATTGTACATTAACATACATTATTTCATGCAATTATAAGCGTTCTACAAATGCGATTGGACAAAATTCCCCTTTAGCAGGAATCCGACAAATAATTCACCTTTTATTTCTCCTCCGCATTGCAACAATAAGTTGCACAACCGTCAGCGAGCGAGTAGCAGTCCCCGGCAAAATTCGCCGCGGACTGTTCAACTTCGCTTTACAAACGAAGCCCAATTGTCAATCAAATGCGCGATTCGAGGCTCCGCGACTGACAAAGTCGAAAAATTAAAAACGCACGCAACACAACGGCGGCCAGTGCTGACAAAGGCGCAACAGTATCGCGAATTACAGGCGTGCGGCGCGCATTTACGATCGGCGCGCTCGCGCATCGAATAGCCTCATAAAACGCAGACATGCATATTGAAATTCGGGGGAGGGTTTGTTTTAGTCCTCCTCCATATCCCGCGGTATAATAAAAAAAAAGAAATAGCAGCAGCGAACGCGACCAAAGTGAGGTTATGTTGCGGCAAGAGGGGGTTGGGGGTGGCATATAAATCGTGCGTATCTTTATGCGGGTTCGATGTTTATACCCGAGCGATGGGTTTTCAATTAACGACGCGGCGAAAAGCTCGACGTGATGACGAATTCGGTGATTCGATTGATGAGGTGCTCCGCGCAGACACTGCGACGGTTGCAGAATAAATCGGTTTATAATGGACGTCGGGCGCGCATTTAGATTAATACGCCCAGGTGTACGTGTTTTTCCGAGCCCCCGGAAAGCTCCTATAAATCTTCGCCGATAATTGTATTATTTTTAAAGTATTTTTATATTTCGTTCGGTCCATATACCCGCGCGATTTTCCCATCCGGCTGTGTGGGCATATAGATGCGTATATTTCAAATATTTTCCTTTTTTCTTTTTTAATAAAATTCCCATTGGCCTGGGATGACCTTTATTAGTGTATATAATATTATCAATTTCACAAAACCGCGGGGAAACTTTTAATTTAAAACAACGAAGCTCGATTGAATTTTACAGTCATATTCGAAAAATACGTGGGATATTCGCGCTGATATCGTTTTATCATAAATATTCCAGTGATGTTACCAAGCGTGTGTATATATAAATTTAATAATTTAAATAACCTTTCCTTTAAATGGCTCTCGGACAGAGTTAAACCATTGTAGTCAAATACAGAACTGCTCCTGGCGAACCTTTGAAAAAAACAAAAAAAATTAACAAACTGCACTTTGACATGCTTCGAAGAGCCGGACGCGATAGCCGCAGTGCACTTTAGTGTAAAAATTAACCGCGGGGTGCATAATTAACCGAGCGGAAAGTTAAAATCGCCCGTCATAATGCAGCAAACAGTGCACTACTGGCTCGATGCAGTCAATAACTGGCGGCAAGTTGTCAAGTTTGTCAATATTGCCGTTAGATCAATTATTAATTACTTATACTGTTATACAAATATACGATCGATCTTGGGGTACTGATTGGCTTACACCCATTTGCACGTAGTCTGGCTATAAGAAGCCTAATCAACAAGATTATACCGAATCAATCAATTATAATCTATTTTAATTAAAAATTTAGATGGATATATCTACTCTGATTAACTATCATTTCGTCGAATGCATAATTCTGTCATCATTTCGACGTGGAGAAACAAATCGTAATAGTTAATTTATAATTTAAATTTATTATATAAATTTTATATATCCTCATAGACTGAAGTGATTGAAAAATTTACAATAGTTTGTTGTAAAATTTGCAAACATTATAGCACAATTTGATATTAAATTTATAGTAAATTTTAAAAGAAACTACGCCTCACCTGCACTGTTGAAGCGTTTCATTGCTTATTGTATTCTTAAATTAATAATTATGTGCTATTGTGTTTCTCTGTTATTCGTTTTTATATTTAGATAACTCAGTTGCGAGATGTCTTCTTAAAAAATAAAAGAATTTTATGCGTTTGTTCAAATAGATTAATGAAGTAATTCAAGTTTCTAGATGTTCAATCCTCGGAATAATTTCGTTAAAAAAGATAAAATTCACGTGAAATCCACAAAGTACACGAGTAATGCTCTTCAAAATTACAAGCGTACAATTTTTTTTTTTAAATTTTACTCTAATGTGGAAACAGTAATGATTCTTTTTATTCTTTTCATGCTTTTTAAAGTAACGTCAATAATATTAAATAGTCGAGTATACCATTTTTCGTAGTTGATATTTATATAATTCACTGTTTCTAAAGTTTCACACGAATAAATGATTTAAAAAAAAAAATGAATATACGCTGTATAAAAACCAAGCGCTCAGCATTTTCAAATTACACCCTGAAATTCGAGTACAAGCGCAACTTACCCGTAAACCGCAAATCACTCAAAAGAGCGATCTTTTCTTACGGACCACAAACACTTCTTATACTCAACGATTTGCTCCTCTCCTCTCCCCGAAAAAAAAAAAAAAAAAAAAAAAAAAAAAAAAAAAAAAGAATCTCACCTCGGCTCGTGCATTATGGCTTCTCGAGGCGGGTGCGCGCGCGTGCTCCCGGCCCCGGCGAAGACTGTCAGCGAGCGTAACAAGTTCGGGCTCCAAGACTTTTCTCCGCGTGCCTCGCACGTCGAACTTTAAGTGGTTTAACGCGGGGGAGTTGCATTTTGCGCCGCGGCCTTTGATAAATCTCATAAGCAGGCGCAGACGCCTGCCAGGGTCAACGAAATTATCCGGAGGCGGCGAGCGCCTCTCATCTCTCTTTCGCTCTTATACTTCGGCGGTGCTTGCGCCTCGCCCGCACGTGCGAAATTTTCGCCGTGAGTCGACGGCTGCGTGACTGCACCGCTGAACAATGAATTTGCGACGAACCTGACGATCCTACGCCCCTTTATTAGGCGGGCTGCGCTTGACTCTTGGGGCAAGCGTGACGTATATATACCAGATTAAAATGTAAGCGAGCCGATCTGCTTATATCTGCTTCTTGAGACTAGTTGTGTCTAGTATATATATGTAGTATGTAGTAGAAGGTGTACGTACTTTTTTGAAGATATCTGTTATAGTTCTTTTTTTTTTTTTTTTTTTTAAAGATGAAAGTCTTTTTTGAATTTTATATTGAACCGTTCATATGACCGAGGAGCGACTCTGCACAAGGAATAGAGTATCCTTTTTTCGTTTGTCTTCATTTCTCGTTACACTGAAAGAAAAGTTCTTGTAAAAATTACAATATACTGTTTTGTAATGCAGGGACAGACAGGGAAAGTCTAGCAAAATTTACTATGCTTTCTAGTAAAATTTTTCATTTGTCGAGTCTATCCCTGCGCGTTACAAAACAGTATAGTAATTTTTACAAGAACTTTTCTCTCAGTGTAGGATGGAGTACCTTTTTATCTCTGAGGATGGAGTTACTTCTAATTCCGGTTGTAAAAAAAAAATACATTTTTTCACTGTTGTGAATTAAAATATAAAAAACGTAAGTATCTTTTTACCCACAGGTTTGAAATAATTTCTTCTCTTCTAAAAGAAAATAAAAATATTTGTCTTCAATCGATCTTTTATATAGTTGCTGCCAGATTAATGGATTAACGTATAATCTGAGGTGGATATAACTATTTTGACAAATTAAAATTAATTTCCCGATTCGTTTTCGCAAGTCAAACCGATACAATTTAAAATCTCGTCGTTTTGCAATAATATTGTGAAATCTACTTATACTTCTCCTAATGTTCTACGAAAGATACTCTTATCACTCATTCGGGCCAAATAGCCATGCGCACATTTCTCATTTATTTCCCTAAAAAAAATTCCCATACAAATGTATTTTAGAGAAATCTACGAAACAACTTAGAAAAGTTAAAAATCAAAGTTCCGCTTGAAACGTGCAATTTACCCACTTTTGTCATTGTATCTGATCCGACCCACCCAGTGGTTTCGATAACGACTCCTTGCCGCCGAGGGCGGTGATTTCCACAATTTTCTCATGATGCAGATATTCGATTCCATTTCAACTCGCTCTATACCGAGCGCATACACCGCCTTTATAAAAGGGTAATGAAAGAAAAAAAAAAAGTCGAACCTCTCTTGCCTCAAACACACGAGGCAAACTCACCGATCGAGCGGCGACGAAAAGAGCAGCCTCGCCGCGGCTCTCACGTACTCCCCGGGCGTGTACGTGCGCGACGTCGGTAAATTAGATCACGGCCGGTAGCCCGGGCGAACAAAGCCCCGGCGAACTCGCCGCGCGGCTATTACAAAAGTCCCGCGATCGGAGTCGTAAACGGCGCGGGAATCGAGAAAACGGACTTGCTCAGCGGAAAAGGGTCTCTTTCTCTCTCTCGCCTGCTCTCGCCCGACGGTCATTACGCGCTCGGTTCAAGGTGATTTACCCTCTCTCTCTCTTGCTCCCTCGGCCTCTCGTTTCGCGCTGTCTTTATTTCCTCCTCGATTCGACCGGCTTTGTGTTCCGCGGATGATTTTTTTTTCTAAACCCACCTCCCTCTCGTGCTCTTTTATGAGGTGCACTTCTGCGGGAGTGGAGGAAAGAGTCGCGACTTATTGCGAATTCTTTTTCACGGTGGGATTAAAGCTTGACGTTTTTTTTTTTATTTTCTTTTTTTCTTTTTTACGTTATTTTGTAATGGAAAAATTTGCGGTGACTATACAGCGTGGAGTGAGTTTGAGAGGGTTTTTACAAGATTACGCGCGAGAGAGGAGTATGGGTAAGGAATTGTTTTTTGAGGTTTATACGAGAGCTACGAGGGATTTGATGCAGTTGATTTAAAAATGTATATGTGGGATTCTACGGAAATAGACAAACAACTGGGGTATTAAAAATAAAAAAAAAAATTTGAAAGCACACC
>JAWWEP010012708.1:0-19525 GCA_035582995.1 Sycophila quercilanae | reverse complement strand
TTGATTTAAAGAAATATATAACAAGTACTATTCAACGAAATATTTATTTAAAATTACCAAATTTTTTTTCAGTGTACAATCTGCATTATATGATTTTATATTATATGGATTCATGGACGCATATTTATACTAATCTTAATAGTAAAGACAGTATTGCAAAGAATTACATATCTTTTCATTTCTTTTTATACGCTAATATAAGACTAAAAAATGTTCTTAGAAATAAATATTATTCTAACATCAAATCACATTACAAAAAGACAGAGAAATGGATCTCGCTATAGTCGGTTGAAAAGTAACCGTGCCATCGAGACAACACGGACGATATAACTTTGGAATGAGACCCCCGGGTGAAATAATAAACTTTATAATAATCTGCGGAACTTTCAGAGCGCAATGTAACTTCACAAAATGCATCGATCCCTTGAATATTCAAAAGCATAGCCGAAATAAAAGTCAACTCGGATTCAATAAAGGTTCATACCCTGCAGTGACCCTAAAACTGCATCGGTCCCTCCGAGCACTTTAAAAGTGACGCGCGCTGGATTCAATCACTTTTACACCCAGCGTACATGCGGTCAAATTGAGTTGCAGCAGCCAAAACAAGCCTCTCGCTCGCCCTCAAAATGTCATCCCGCAACTCAGCGCCACTCCATTTTACACGCTGTAACGCGATCCGCCCTCCCCACCGTCGGCGAGTGAATTTTGCCGCGGCGACGACCGGCCATATAACGCCGTTAACGGCCGCGCGCGATCGCTTTCAATCCGCGCGGTGCATCATCGCCACGGAGGGGTATATACACGCGGTCCGCGCGGCGAGAGTCATCCCGGGCTTGGTCATCGTCATTGCGGCGGGGGCGACTCCCTTGCAATATGCTTGATTCATCGCGGCGGGCTTTACGTAAGGACGGCCGATATTGACGGCGTGCAAACGCGGCGCTGTGCACTTCGACGCGTCGAAATGAATAGTTTAATTCAGGGCCGTTGCAGCGCGGATTATTCGAGGCGCGCTTATATACGTATCACCCGCTACCTACCATTGACGCCGGCCCCCCCGAGTTTATGGTTATTGCGCGGCTGCAGCTCCGGGATTTACGGACTGCTATTGCACCTTTTTTTTTTATCCCGGTGCGTTGTAAATAATTTTATGCGGATGATGCATGGCTTTTCGCTGTTCCTCGCTTTTTTTTCGGAGTATCGGGGGTCGTAAAACGATGCATGATGTGTCACAATTATTATTACCTTTGAATGTACGGTTAAAATATGTATTGGCGTTATCGCATGTATTTTCATTAACAATTTAATAAACCTGCAGAATGCACTTACTTCGCTGTAAGAATTTACTCATAATATGCTTTTGAATTCTTAACATTGAATCGAATCTCAATAGATGCGCCATTAATGTGTTGTTATGTATTTCACAAAAACTACAGGAGTTAAAAATTTTAAGACGACAAATAAATTTTACTTTTAGAGGGATGTATATACGGTATAACGATGAAGTATCGACGCTAATCCTAGTGTCTAAGGGACGTCACATAAATTTCTTTTTTTAGAATTTACACTGAGCCCTCATTTTAACGATCCAACACCTAGATTGAGCACGGCTCACGCGCTTTATGGCGTTGCACAATGCCGCCACATTTGCAATCAAAGTAAGAACCGAATGACGAGTAAGCGAATGCAATTTCACAGGGCATGAAACACTGACTTCATTATTCGGTCGTTAATTCAACCCTGGGGTATGCTACGCGCGAAACTTTTGGGATTCCTTTATATCAAAATCAAAGGGTCGTTACTCCGGACGTTAAACGTCAACTCCCGTAACATCGCATGTTGTGAATTATTCGACTAAACAATTTAAATTTTTTAAAACGTTGTAAATTATTTTGCCGATAAAATGGCAAACGCTGAGATTCAACAATGATTAAATAATAAAGAACAGTTATGCAACTCTTTCATGCCTTTTATGACAGCCCAAATCATGGTTTGCACGATGCATATAATGCGAGAGTCGATTCTTTATAGCAATTAACTTTCTTGCACTAATTGCATCAAAATGATTCTTGAATATGAATATGAATATGATATGACATTTATTGTATAGTGTTTTGCAATCTTAATTAAACTTCTAATAAAAGCCATTTCTACACTGCACAAACATTTTGCAGATCCAACTAAAAATTATCTTGAATCTTCCTTACAAAATTATTTTATTGATTGAACTAAATATTTAGTTGAATTAAAAAAATGTTTAATTAAAAAATATCGATTTAATTAAATTAAATTAACGAAAACTTTGGTTGATTAAACTAAATGTTTAGTTAAATAAACTAAATGATGGTTTTGTAAGGATAATTGCAGTTGGATCTACGAAATTTTTTTCTAGCGTACTTTCAAATAATAACTTGTTAACATAAACAGTCCTGCACTCTCCTCCATATAAAAAGTAACAAATTAAAAAAAAAACTCAAAAAAGTGAAAAAACGAAAGAAAGAAATCAAAGTAGCATTTGTCGAAGTTCAGTAGTTGAGCGAACAGTGACGCATTCATAAAGCAGCGTGCCAGTATCGAATCGCCCCAAGTCCCCTCTCACGCTCTGTTGCACTCTCCCCCTGCAGTTTTGCAAACGAGCACATACCTCTCCCTGCACTCGAGCGGCGACTGCACTCGGGGTTTCGCGCGCCCATGCGCTTCGACCGGCAGGCCCCGTGGGTCCGCCTTTTCTGGGTCAGCTTCAAGAAGGACATGCGCAACAGCTGAATTTCGCCGGCGCACCCCGGCCGAAATTAGGAGGCGTGAAGAATCAAGGGAGCGGTCGCTGATGGCATTGCGCGCCAGGAATAACTTGGCCCCTGCGGATTGTTAAGATTGCACGCGAGTGCGATTATGCTGGCAGGTTGGTTCGATGAACCGTTTATTATTGACCGTTGAATTTTAGTTAAATAGAACTGATTCTCGATTTATTTATATTATATAGTAAACACTTTTCTTAATAATGTATGCTTTTATTTATTATCGAATGTATTTATTGAACTTCTATAACAACTTCGAAATTTAGTTAATTATTAAAATGGTCTTCATTTACAGTAGTATTCTATAAATTTTAACATTTATTAAGTCACTAGAATTTTAAAAATGTGTATCTATTTTAAGTGACGTTGCAATGTCATCCCGACGCAAGACGCGTATGAATAATTATTTGTCTCCATGTCATTTCACTTCCCCTTAACTGTTCTATCTCTCGTGCTTTCTCCAAGCCAGCCCATTCTATTTAAAGGATCTCCGACTCGCCATCCTCGCTTTTCAGCCGACGCAAGCGAATTTCACCGAAGCCGTTGGTTTAATAAACGGCAGATACCGCGAGTAACGCGGAGGCAACGCCTGCGCGCAAAAAGAGGAAAGTCAGTAACCGCGCGAAAAGGGAGAAAACCATAGAGAAAGAGAGAGAGAAAGAGAGAGGAAAAGTGAAGCTCGCGAATGCATAATCGCACAGAGTAATCCCCCGAGATTTTCCTTGGAAAGCACACACACCCACACACTCGACTCGGTGCCGTGATAAAGAAGACCCCGGTGCCGGGTGTCAACGCGACGATCCGCTCGCACCGAGAGGACTTTTCAGATATTCGCTCTTCGCGTCGACGCGATCATTTCCCGAGATCCGCGCTCGGCGAGGGCAAGACAAAGTGTTGGGCCGGGGGAGGAGAGGCACAGCGACATATATATATATATACATACTCGCGGAGAGTAACGGCCGGAGCTCCGCACGCACTCGCGGAGAGCCTCGCGCGCACGCATCGCGGCTCTTTTTCTCGGTAGTCACCCCACGTGAAATTCTCCCCGGGATTGCCCTCCCCCCCCCCTCCCCCCACCACCTCGCGGTGCATTCCGGTCGCCCCTCGCGCGCTGCTGCAGCCTCCTCGAGGCGCACACACGCGCGGTCTCGCCCATAAGGACTCCCATATGTGTCTCACCAGGTCAGGTCAACGTCCTGTCCCCAGCGCCGCGCCAAAGAGGAGCGCCAGCGCGCACAATCCTCCAGATATTGCACTTTGCCTGAATGCACTTCTGCAGCGCGCGCGCACGAGCTTCCCTCTCTTTTTTACGGGGTGATTGAGCCTTTGCTTCTTTTCTTCTCGCTGTATGGGCGCTCCCTCGCTCGCTCCCGCTTCCGTCGCCCGCTCCTTCGGCCTCGCGCGCTCAATGGCCCATAATAGATTTTAACGTGGCGATTGATAATTAGGGCTGGCGCGACTCGACGTTTTTCACTGCGACATCGATATTCCACTCGTGAGGGAGTGAAAGAGACAGAGAGAGAGAGAGAGAGAGAGAGAGTGATATGAAGGGTGGAGAGCGCTTTCTTCTTCTTTTTTTTTATTTATTTTTGTTTAGAGGGAAAAACTGCGAGGGAGCGTTATATATGGTGCTGAATGTACACAAAGCCTTTATAGTTGCATTGTAGCGCAAAGCTGCTTGTTGTGAATTGGCTCGCAAGTTCAATGAACTTTGCCCCAACTTTAACGTTGGTTTAAAATACGTATGGTTAGAATTTTTTCTACCCATTTGTTTTACAATTTATTTCTTTTTCTATATAGACTACACTAGGGACTTTTTGCCGTTATTATTTATAATGAACAATTTACAAAAAATACTAAAACTTAACCTTTTTAAGAAAAATTTTATTTTCTTTACTTATTGCAAAAAAAAAAAAAAAAATAATACACGAACGTGTTGAGGGAAACTGCGCGAGGGTTCAAATCGCTTGCAGTAACGCACGCTCAAGTAGTTCGGTTCTATAGATTATTCAATGCGAGATGCCTAGCGCTTATACGCTGTTCAGAGAAGTGCAGTGAAGGAGAGGGCGAACAGTCCATGAAGAGAATGACTTTTAAGTATACGAGAAATAAAAGTGCGAGTAGATAGAAAACTTTTTTACGTTTAAATGTTATACTTTTACAATGCAATTCAATTATAACGGTTTTTTTTTTCAATTCATTACTGGCGAATATCACTTTTGTCGTTTTAATATTCGAAATATTTGAAGTATTTATTGAACCAGATAATTTACAGCATAAATTCTATAGCAGGTAAACGTGATACCTGTACATAGGCTGGTACATAGAAAAGTCTTAAAATTTACAACTATAAAGTAAGAACTAAACTATATAATAATCATAAAAATTTGTAAGGTGAACAATGTAATTATTCTTTTTAAAGAGTAATATATTTAACCTCACATTTTTTCGATAACAAGCTGTCATTAGGTTTCACTCTTATTTTCATGATTAGAATTTAGAATTTAATTTTACAAGTATTATTAAGTAACAAGTAATAGAACCATGATGAATTAAAAAACGTCCCCGAAGAAAATTTAAAGCGTAAAAACTTCGCTTCATTCCCGTATCCTGCGAGATTTGCGAGCGGTGGAAAAAGGAATATCGATTCAAGCTGATGAGAGAATTTCTCTCTCTCTCTCTCTCTCTTTTCACTCTCATCTCTTTCAGTGCCTAATGCGGATAAGCGTCGCGCGCCAGCACCACCAAGTCGACTCTTTTTTTCCCGGCTCGGCTCTCGGGCGCTATACAAAATACACACGCACACAGAGTCGCGCGCACAAAAAAGCAGTACTGGTTTTCGCCAGGAAAAACGCATTCTTATACATCAAAGAGCTTCCTCTTTGCACACAGGAATTTTTAGCGCGTTTTGCCACTGATACCCTCCCTCCACCCTCTCCTCCCTCTTCTCTCCTTTCGCATCCACTCATGCGTCCTCTTCTCGTTTCTTCTCTGCTCCCGGTTCAGATATCATTTTCACAGGCAGAAAGCATTCTTTTCGTACCCCGTCGTTTGACTGCGCACCTGAGACCTCCCGTACGCGCGTAAGCGCGTCGTTGCATCCTTCATTCGCGCGTTACTCTTTTTTTTTTTTGCCCTGGCTCCCTATCGCTCCCCTCCTCCTCCTCCACCCCTCCACTTTGCCAAAGGATTTTCTCTCGCTGGTATCGTTTCGCTACCTAACTTTGCCGGTTTTATTTCAGAAGGCTCGTGGAAAAGGCCACGGGTTCTCATTCAGCCGCGTTCGCCGAGCTCCGTCCGGATTATGCCTTAATGAGACTAACGAGCATGTATTAGCCGAGCCGCGCAAAGAGGGACGGCATTGAGAGGTTAAATAAAATAACGAAAGTGGAATTAATATTTTAATTAATTCACTCGCCTGTACGGATGTATATACGACTTGCGGCGAAGCAACATGTACCCGGTGAAAGAAAACGGAACTGCACCTTAAAAAATTCTGATATATAAAATTTGTATGCGTTCGATGAAAAGAGCTCACACGCATAACGGCAAAAAACTAAATAAAAAAAGTTGGACAGATTTCATCTTGGTTGCATTTCACCGCGGTATAGGAATATATCGTGCTCTTAATCAAACGCTTCATTGCCCTGTAAGAAAGTTGACTCGGCGAACGCTCGGTAATAAATTACAAGATCCTCTACCAATTTCTTTTTCGTTTTCGTAAAGTGCTTCAGCTCGACTTCGCCTTTCCGTGCCGCGGCGAAATCCCCGAGCCCTTCATCCGTGACACTGCTCGTTCGCAAATCACCATCATTTCCCGAATGAAAGTCACAGTACGCGCATAAACTCCGAAAAAATATTGTCGTATTTTTTTTCTTTCTCGTTTATGCTTAGCTCGGGCTGTTCGATTATTGTACTGAAATTGAACTGATAAACAAGAAAAAATAGACAAATATAATTGACGTACTTTAGATGTTATTTAAAAAATACATCAGTACAAGTTACCTTTACAGTAGTTAAAAAAAATCATGTTACTTCTATAGGTGTATATTTATAATTCCACGAGCTTCGTGCGATTACATTTGTGGTTAGATCACAACATTCAATTTAATTCTTGCACTTACTTTAAATAAATCTAAAAATAATTAGACAATTTAAAAACTTGATAATAATTTTATTAATTTTGTTAATGAAATTGAACGAACATAAACTTCTTCGATTTATTAAAATTGAAATAGCAAGTACACATCAAAGCAATGAAATTACTTTTCAAAATGCTTTTTACATAGGGCCTTCGTTTTTTTTAACGAGAGTATTAATTGAAATGGTTTATAAAAAAAAAAATTGAAATGGTTTTTGATTGGGATATAAAATTCAGAAATGTATTCGTCTGCCTTTCGAAGATTAATGAATATTTTTTACAACATTCACAACATACTGTTGGAATTAAATTGACAATGTCAAGAAAGCCTGCTGTAGAACAATGTAGGAGGTATACGTTTTCAGATTTAGTTACTTGGTATTACTTTATTTAGACAATCATTTTTATACTGTATAAATACTGCAGCAATACACTTGTTGTAAAAATTATTATTAATATCTTTATTTTAGGATATAAGGTATATGTTATAGTTTTTATAGGAATTAGAAATATTGACAATTTGATTGAACGCAACCTGCATCACCGGGATAGTCGCAGTATTTGAGCTTATCGTTAAAGTGAAGGGATGGCGGACAATACTGAAGAATCGGGTGGCCATGGCTGCATTGGTAAAAGCTTGAGCAATCTTTTACATTTGGTAATAAAATAATTTCGCTAGATTGTGGCGGACAAGTAACTTTTGGGCAAGGTTCAGCTTCGGTTGTCGAAGCAACTTCAGTTGTAATTGTCGAAGCCGCTTCAGTCGTAGTTGTCGAAGCAGCTTCAGTCGTAGTTGTCGTCAAAGCCACTTCAGTTGTAGGTGTCGAAACTGCTTCAGTCGTAGTTGTCGAAGCCGCTTCAGTTATAGTTGTCGAAGCCGCTTCAGTCGTAGTTGTTGAAGCCACTTCAGTTATAGTTGTCGAAGCCGCTTTAGTCGCAGTTGTTGAAGCCATTTCAGTTGTAGTTGTCGAAGCCACTTCAGTCGTAGTTGTCGAAGCCACTTCAGTCGCAGTTGTTGAAGCCACTTCAGTTGTAGGTGTCGAAACTGCTTCAGTCGTAGTTGTCGAAGCCGCTTCAGTTGTAATTGTCGTCGGGTCTATATGTTCACTCTCGGGCTTTGCACACTTAGCTTGATTATAAGGACGGCAACTCAGAGCAACAGCATCAAACAAATCTCCCATAAGACAGCTGTGTTTAAATGTGTAACCGTTAATGCAGAAAAAATAAGATCTGCAGTCATGAACATTAGGATATGGAAAATACGCTACAGGATTGTTGAGATTTGGGCACCTATATTCTTTAGCCACAACAACGGCAACCAACCCCAAGAGGACTAATGATAGTATCACTAAAAACAGAAACAGAAATTTTCGTTTAATTATCTACATATGTAAATCAATCCATAATTGTATTTAAAAACGTATGCTGGGATTATTACAACGCGATCGGTAAAAATAATTTTCTTTCTCAATTTTTAGTAGATTACTATACTAAAAATTGAAGAAAAAGAATTATTACTGTAAAAACTGATTAAGTTGTAGATAAATGCCGGTCCCGTCAATTGTTAACTTTATTTCTAAAAAATATGTACTGTACCTTTCATGATTGAAGTGTCCAACGTTTTTCAATTTTCGTCGAGTAACTGACACCTAACACTTCGCATCATGTGCCTTTTATAGATGGATCTAAAATTGATTGAGCATAATCTGAAGTATATATGCTATGATTCATTGATTATGAAAGGATCGCGGATTAGGAAGTTTATTGATTCTGACAGCTTTTAATTAATTATGATTATATAGATTATCTCCAAAGATTTAAAAAGTAATGGCATAAAAAAAGAACAGGGAATGTTCTTGAATTCAAACATATTAGAAACGCGTATTAATAAATGCAACAATCCATGTTCTATAAAGAGTAAATATCTTTATTATATAATATAAGTTTAATATTTTTTATACAAATATTAAACATTAACAAGTTATAGATTCAACGCAACATGCAGTAGCGGCGAAAGACACGATATTTAAGCTTATCGTTAAAGTATGTAAGTATATGGCAGACATGATAGACTATCTCTCTATATTATAAAAATATATCATCGCCGTCGTTTCAACAGCCGAATTAACACTTTCTTTATCCTATTTAAAAAAACAGCTGCCATTAGATTGGCAATTAGCTTCCTTCAAAAAAAAAAAAAATGTTTACTTCTTTTTTTTTAAATTCTAATAATATTTTTTATTTAAAGTATTCTATATAACTTATATTTTAAAAATACATGAATATACCAATACAATACGTTTACACCACTAATATCCCACTTTTAAAAACTCTAAAAAGTAATAAAAATTTCAACAACAAAAATCGTAAAAACCAAAAGTAGGAAGTTAATGAAATTTTCTAAAATTATTAACCATATCATGTACTAAATATCATATAAAGCAAAATTAGACAAATCTGCTGTTTTTTCAACACGTCCACTTTATACGTCGATGCTACTCGTGTCGAAAATCTGAGCAAAGGTGGGGAGGCAACGGCCAAGGTGACAAAACGAATTCGTGCAACTGCCAGGGAGGCCAGGGAGGAGCAGTCGCGTAGGAAATCCAGATTTATCGCGGCACTTTCGCTGAACGCCTAGTCGTACCATCGTTGGGCGCTTGAGACGTAAGGAGGAGCCCTTTGTTAACCCACTCCCAAGCGACGACATCGCTCACGCCTTCGACGTAAAGAGCCGCTTCATTTAACTGAACGGTGATGGGCTTGCAAAGCCGCGCGAACGGGTGTTTCCTTTATTTTATGGACTTGGTGGGTTTTATAGAGTTGGAAAATCTTTTAGAAATTATCTGATACTATGTTATTAAAAAGTCTTAAACAGTCTTAAAAAGCTTATCAACATTTTTTTTTATATTTCAGTTTTCCTTTTGTAAATAAACAGTGACGAGATACGATGAAGTATTTAAGAAGAGCGAAGAAGAAAGTAATACGTGGCACCAAAATTTTATGTTTTTGTGTCTCTACAATAAATAATGCTGATTAATTGTGTTAAAAAGTAAATATCTTTCTGATGGAAATCCTTTTTAAAAAAGTATTAAGCTAAAAATTATGAATGTTTTTGTAATTAAATTTACTTTTTATTTTAAGAATAAATTTAAAAAAGACTTAAATCTTATAATTATGAATATTATCAGCAGTTTTCAAAAAAGAAACGGTTTAATTTTTTTTTTACGTATCAAATTAAAATACCACCGTGTTAAGTTTAAAATTACCTACTGATAACATTTTTATTCATAGGAAAGAAAATTTGTAAAAACTATTATCTGCACACTTAAAAAAATTAAGAAAAAAGTATTTAAAACCTCATAATAAATAAAAAGCGTGATATTAATAGTAGTGACAGGGAATTTTACTCGAGACTCTGCAATCGATACGAGTGGTACGGATGCAAATGCCGGTTCAGGGCGACGGTAAGTTTTGACGAGTCGGAAGTGGCCCGACGTCTCCTTGTATTCGCGACCCTCCCCGTGCCCCTTCTCCGTTCCCTCGTCCGGTGGCGGATAGTTTTACCGGCGATTTCGCTGTTAAATCGCCTCATTACCACGGGTTCGCGGGGGGTCGGTCGCGCCGGCTTATTTGCATGACACTCGGCTGGAAACTGGTGTGCCCGGCCCGGGCGAGCCCATCATGGGGGGGGGGAGGGGGTCATAGAGAAGCCTCGGAAAGACTTTTACGACAAAAAGGGGGAGAGAGCTGGAGGCTGTCGTCGGGATTTGGCCGCGGAATCTTCGCCGCGTTACTGCAGTCGCGCGGTCCGGCGTGACGCGTGAGAGAAAAGTCGGGGTTCGGCTTAGGAGCCGCCGCACGTGCTCGGCGGCGGAAACTCGTCCGAGATGACGGACGCGCGATGATGATCGACCGAGACGCTCTTGATGGGCCAATTTTTTTTTTTCTTTCGTCCGCTAAAAATATGCAACTGCGCGCGCACCAATGACACGGCTGCGCGCTAGACTAATTGTGCTTTGTGTCCTGGACCGAAGTACTCGGCGGAGCTGCGCGGGGCGATTTTATTGCCATAAGGCGAGCGAGGACTTTTTGATGGATAAGCGTTTTTGATATGCGTAAAATTTATTCAAATGAGCCGGTGGTTTGAGAAATTTGTCTTGCTAAAATACCTCGAGAGCTACGTGGAGGCAATTTTTTTACGCAGCGTGTCATCTTTATACGGTACGTTAATGTTTATTTCATGGTCGAGGGTCACGGGTTTTTTTCTTTCGTTATTTATTCATCTAATTTAATTTTATTTAGTTATTGAAAAAATAAAAGTTCGTTCTGTATAATCACGAAAGATCAATTAGAAAACTACTTTGCTTTAATTGAATTTTATAAATAATATATATTATTGTTAAAACAAAATGATTTGCTTTGTTTTGACTATGATTGTAATAAAAGGCCAACACTGAAGTTAAATTAAATTACAATTTATTCAATTATAGCGACAATAAAACAAGTGAAAAATGTATTGTTCTATATAATTAAGTTTTATCCTTAACAAACAGTGATAAAGGCAGTATACTTAAAACTGTAATAAAATTGATTATTTCCAAATTAAAAAAAGGTAAGATAATTGAAAAATATCAAGAACTCGAGAGGAAAGAAAAACTATTGATATGTTCTTCATTAATAAACTCTCGTTATTAAACGGTGCTACAACACTCGAACAGGTAGAATATAAAACTAAAGTAAAACGTACGTGTATTATCTGAAAATAAACAAATATTTAATTTTATATTTCTAAATAACTAAACAATTAGCTAAATAGATAAACAAGTAATTTTATTTTATTTTTAAACAATAACGTGATCTTGATGAATGGAGCACAAGCATATATTCAAATAAAAGAGAAATTTTTCTGCATTTGGAACAATATCACTAACGCATAGAATGCGAAGAGCAGCAAACACCGAAACACCGGGAAAGTTCATTAGAAAGGCAGTTTGATAATAGCGGCCCCCTCGGTACCATCTCGATTCAACAGGCCGCGTGCATACCTCCGCTCGTACGAGCGCCAACGCACATACACACACCCGAGCGTGCAGCCCCCTATTAATTAGCGGTATCTAATTTTCGTTCCATCCGAGCTGCTCGCGCGGAACGGCGCATCGAGAGCCCGAGTAATGAACTAATAATTGCAAGCGGCAGCCAATAACGCTAATGGATCCGGCTCGCGCTCGCTAACTCGAAGATCGGCTCGGCATCAAGATATCCCGCGGAACTCTGTACAGACCCGAGCCCCACTTCCAAATGGTTATAATGCGCGAGCCGAGGCGAGGACACGTCGCGCCGAAGGAGCCAAGTTGGCCGACTCGACGTCGTCGGGGCGGGAGGATGGCCTAACGGCGGGCACCGGATAATGGCCAAGTTCGTAAACACGTGCCGGGGCTCGGCTTTCCGCCCCGAGCGTCGTCCCCCGCGTTACGAGGAAAGTTCGAACGAGGCGGCGAATTTTGGCGCGCGAATCTCCTTTGGTGAATTAAATAAAAGCCGTGCGAGCAGGTGAAGGTGCGCACGCGCGCGCGCTTTGACTGCTGCGCCGGGGCCGAAACTTCGCCGAGTCGCGGAAATTCGGGGGCAGAATCCACGGTATGCGGATGGCGCGCGGTGAAATACGCACCGGTCCATGTGCACCGGCGTTTAGATATGCAACGGTCAGCCACCCATCGCTCTCGGCTCTACCCGCACTTGGCGTTTTTTTTTCCTGCGGTCTCTCGGTGCTTGATGTATGCTCCTGCCTGGCCGTCCGGCACGACTGGACGCTCAAATATGTTTATGTGGCTGGATTGCGAATGAAATTTCCCGGGCGCGGATTCGTTAGCCGAAACTATGCTCCGTTATTTAATGAAGGCGGCTTTTTGTTAATTTTCCAGCTCTCTGCTTATGCGTTTCGACGAAAAATACGACGGTACGAATTAATTTCGTTTCACGGGTATAATGGGCTTCGCGCAGCTGGTTTAAAATTTCACATTATCCAGGAGCACGCTTTACGATTTTCGGCAATTTGTAATGTATAACGTAACAGTAGAAAAAAATTTTCGTAATCGATCGTTCTGACCCCGTTGAAACAATTTTATTAATTTCCTGCGTCGGTGATATAAAGCATATTATGTGAGTTTAAAATTTCACGTTCTTTCCACGTTACACGATTTGAAATATCCTGAATTACAATAAAATACAACATGTGTAGGATGTTTAAATCCTGCAATTAAAAATACTTTTTCACTGCATCATATTTACGAATTTTCGAATAAAATTATTTAAAAAATAACGAAATATCATTGAAGATTATATTCAAATATTTCTTTGGAATTTAGTTTAATTTTGATATAATCATTAAAAGTCATCGCATTTGAATCTCATTAGAAAAAAAAAGACATTTGTAAAAACTACTCAATTTTCTTCCGACGTTACCTTTCGCTATGAGCTCACTGCACTAAATCATTACCTTGATTATGTGCAGGACAGGGTATATAAGAGCACATACGGTTCAAATAATTCTAAATGATGCAGGACAGAAAATCCTTGATAAAAACGCGCTTATCGCGCAGTATCTTTTCTCATATTAGCATAGTGACAATGACGCGCGATATCGACCGAGCGAGGGAACAGAAAAGATGATACGATAAAATTAAAATAAAGCTCTCTCTCATTTCGCAGCTACTAAAATTAACAAAGCGCTCCGAGCTGGGGTCGAAATATTCAAATCGGCGGCGAATGCGAACGTTTGCGCGACTCCTCGGCGAGATTTATGAGAATCAAGATGCGCCGCCGACTCTTTTTTTTTTTCTTTTTTTCTTCTCCCGCCGGCACCTCCTGCAGCTCGCTCGCGCTCATCATAGATGCACTTAGCTGTTGAGCTCGTAATTCTTTCCATTTTCTTTTTTTTTTTTTTATTTCGCTTCACCTCCGTCGAGACGTAGTTTCATTTTTTTTTTACTTTCCTGCCCGCGCGCGAGATGACGAGCGGTGACGTTGATGACGACGGACCCCGACACCTCGGGAGCAGGTTTGCCGGGCCGGCGATCAGTTAAACCTCCCTGTCGAGGTTCGCGCGAGCGTGAGAGAATGTAGGGGGAGGAGGGAGGGAGGGCGCTCGCGCAAACACGCAAATTTCAAAAGCCACTCGACTATCTGATGTCGCGAGCTCTTTGACGACGTATGCAAATACAGATCGAGCGTGATAAATTGCCGCTGGCGAGGCGACGGCAGCAGCGACCGGAGGTACGGAACGGGTTCTCGGGTCCGATCGCCGGGTCGCGAACGGTTGGCCCGCCGCGGTGCCCCCCTCCGGCGAGGCTCTCATCGCGGCACCTCGTGCGCGGGCACGTCGCGGAGCTCCTTCACGGCGAGGATCCGCAGAGACGCACCATTCACGTGCCTCGAGAACGGCCGGGCACGCCTGGCGTGCTTGTATTTATCGGCCGAACTGATTCGAGGATGCATGTCAGGGTTAACTGAATGCTTTGTTTTATTCGGCTGTCGGCGAACTCTCTAAATCTGAAAATGTGAAATTCCAATTCACTTGGAAAATGTGAATAGTACATGAACATTTTCTAAGTGAAGTTTAACATTTTCAGATTTACAGGGAATGAATGTCAGTAGAGAGAATATTTTGGTAGAAATTACTGGGGTTAATAATGAATAATTATCGCGAATATTGTTAAAGTGTCTCAAAAAAGTCGCGATTTTTGTGGCAATTTTTGTTGAGAATAAGAGGAACTTGCCAGTCTGCGACGAAGATTAAAAAGCCTAATTTATTGCAAATTAAAACAAAGTATATGAGTCAAAGGAAAATGAGCTGTCACGTTTCGAGAGCTTCAGGTAGTTCGTCAAAGGAGCTGCTCAGAGGTTACACATTGAATTTTTTTTAAATTACTTATTGTTCCCCGTTTCAATAACTGTTTTTTTTGTTTTAATTTGTATTAAGGAAGAGATGTAAATCATATTTTTTTTATACTATGTAGAATATATTTTTCATTATTATTTTATTATTATATATAATTTAGTAATTGCAAATAAAAAAATAGAACATTATTAAAATTAACAAAGTACTCAAATTTAAATATGTATTCTCATTGTAAAAAAAACTCAATTAGTTAATAAAGGTGTATTCAAGTTGTATTGCATATGAATAGTATTTTAAGCGAGCAAAGTAAGTAGTGTTGCCTAGTTTTAGGCACACTCAATTACTGTCGAAGATATATAATTAAAAATTATAATTACCTTTCTGACAAAAGTGATAGAACAAAATGTATTTGTAACTTCAAACCAAGTGAAAAATAATTTCGAAAATAACATAATATTAAAAAAAATTATTAAAAAAAATACTTTTTTTTAAAGAATGTGACAGAAAAATATCCTGGCTTATTATGTGCACCAAAGTTAGTGAACTTTTTGACTCATGGATAATATGACTTTAGAGATTTGCACTACAAATTTCACGGTCTAGTTAATCCCCCTTTAAGCTCACAGCACAATATATTCTTATATAAGTAAAAAATTGGTTTAAAAAATAAAATATCGCCTCCTAAAACCTTATATACAAAGTCAGTAACTGGTAGTCCCGCAATTTTTCACTTACTTATATTAATTGACAAATCATTTTGGCTACATAAAATAAATCACGTCTTCAAAAGTGCGAGACAAAGGAGAGAGGCATTACTAAAAAGCTGCTCTGTCACTTCTTGCATCCAGACGCTCCAAAAGACGAAATGTAAAAAAAAAACAAAGTCCCATTTAAGTTCGCGTACTGCGAAGCTTGATTTCGGCGCGAACCCTCGAGCGATCGTCACGCCTTTGGAGTGGTCGGCCAACGCCTCCGATATAGATAAGTCATGCTCATCATTTTTCAAGGATCCCCGTGGTCAAACATTCGAGGATCGCAGAATACCGGACAACGGTCAAGAGCCAGCACGTCGCGAATTTTCGTGACTCGGCCATTTCTCATGCGAGACGAGGAGAGCCGGCGAGTCTGGACTTTTCTACGGGTTTGGCCATTATCTCACGCGTCCACCCTTAATTTGATAAATCGTTGAGATTTGCTCACCCTTTTGTCGGGCATTAATCAACACGGTGTGTATACATACATGAGCAACATTATTAAGCACGCGAGAAGTTTAGGTGTCAAGCCCTCTATGTCTCGTACTTAAAAACAAATAAATAAATAAAAATAAAAACAGGTATATATAGAGCTACAAAATACAAAGAAACAGTCTTGCAGACTTTTAAAGGGAGTGAAGAAATTTAAAAAATAATAGAAACGCTTGAAATCAATTATATTTTATTGACGACTTAAGGAAAATTTTTCATTGACAAAAACTCGATCAACATACCAATTATTATCATGATGTAAGTATTTCAAAAAAATTAATGTCCCTGAAGGATATTTAATACACTGCAGTTTTTAAATTACTCTACGTAAATATAATTTTGAAATTTAATCGATTTCATTAATTTTTTTTTATAGTCAAACGACCTAATCTACCTTTATATCTCCCAGTAAACAATTACTTTTAAGTTTATTAGGTTTTGTAAATAATATAAAGAAATTTTTAGTCGAATTTGCAAAATTTTCTTTATCTTGAAAGAAATATTGCTCATGAAATTCTCTCAAGCATATCTATAATTTTATTAGAACAAAGTGAGTCTTTTCATTTCAAATAAACTAATTAAATTCATTATCATCGTAGCAGATAGAAAAATCAGTTACACCGGACACGTTCCACCTTCAGGGCAAATGCTCATAAATTTATTATCGAGAGAGGAGGTAAAAAGGGTGTCGTTAAACAAAAAGACAGAGAGAGAGAGAGAGAGAGGCGGTCATTTCTAAAGCGACGCGGAGTCTTGTTTGGAGAAGCTTTACATAGATGCCTGGCGCGCTTTTCGCCCGAGCGATCCCGTATAAACGGAGAAGGATATTAATGATGGATTAATTCGACGATCGCTTGCGCACGGTGGGCAGGAGCAAAGGGGTCTGGGCGCGAGCGCGTCGCGGGCTTTCACGTTCGGCGAGCCCGTATACATACGTAGGATACGTAGGGGCGAGGGCAAGCGTTTGACTCTGACGGAATCCGTTTGAATGCCTCTCCCGCGAGAGCGATGATGGAACGCGATAGAATTCAATCGTCCCGACGGTTATGAGATCCTGCGCTTTTTGAGCGCGACCATCGCCAGCTTCAAAGGAATTTTTGATCGCTCGCGTTATGCGATTATAAATGTTCCCGTTATGCATTTTCAAGTTTATTGCCGCACTGTTATATTATTATGGGTACTCGACCTAAATCATTATCTGTGGAGTACTTGAGAAATATGTTATTTTACTTAGAGAACCTTCATCTAAAGGATTTATGGAGATCTCAAAGGTATGTATGAATACCTAGACTGTAATAAAATTTGAAAGATTTATAAGCTGATTGTTTTATCAAAGAAAAGAAAATTAAGTTTACTTATTATATTTATTTATTGTTATATTTGTATATGCGATGAAAACTTCTCTTCTAAAAATTGCAATAGTCAATTTTAATGTCCTCACAGGCTGCCATTATTTATAAAAGACTATACGTCAATCTGTGACGATATATTAAAATACTCTGTTGCAATTTTTAGTAGGGAATTTTACTCAGTTAATTTAAATTTGCTAAACCGAGTGGTAGGTATTCAGATTCGGGATTGTAAAAGGCTCATCAATTTTTGAGCTGAATGATGTAGTAATATTGATTTTCATCAGTTTAATAATGATGTCTTGATTTAGAAGTATGTCATTCTGGTAGTCATTTTTTGTAGTCATTATTTAAAATAGATGCATCTTCTATAATCACGAAGTAATAAGGTAAGTCATATCCTCATTTGAGGTTAAGCAGCCCTTAAATAAAAAAAAAAGGTATAAGTCATATAAATGCCTAGTAATTTTTTATAACGTTATCACAGAAATGAGAAATTTAATTAGAAAACAAATTTATTGAAGTGCTAAAGCCGGTTCTCTAATGTAACGAGTCCGGTCAGTTTAGAATACCCATACATCTGATTCGTCTAAAGCAGTCAAATAAAAAATGCGAAAATCTTACAAATAAGGGTTACACGCTCTTAATTAAGTACCTTTTTATGGACCCTATCCATACGTTCATTATAAATATATTTAGTACATAATAAGCATACAGTTCAAAGCTTTTCTTTGCGCTGAAACTCGTCGCTGTTTAATTTACTGGATATCCCAACTGTTTTTAGCGTCACATTTGTTTAGTACCTAAAAAGAATAAAAGTTCTTAAGAGGAACAGTGGTGCATCTCATAATGGAAAAGAGAATGAGGACACAAATTTACCATATTGATAAAGCGATAAATGGTTTTGTTTCTAATACAATATATAAATTAAAAATCAAATTAAAATTAAATTATTAAATATGATTCGTTTATTTTTTAACATAAATTTAATAATTGACTTTATAAAAAACGTAAGCTCTGTAGAGTACGTATGTCTACTGTTACTCGACAGTTGGCCAATATTGATTCGCCAGTTACGGGCCCGTTTATATCATTCCAGTACGTGTTGAAATCTGACTCATTACCGAATGCCAGTACCGAAAATATCGGCATCGGTAGTTTGCCAGTAATGGGTCTTATTGACATTCTTTGGCACAAGTCCCTTAAAAAATTTTAATTATATTCAGATTATTTCGATCATTCAAGCAATTAAGTATTCACTACATATATGACCAATTAAAACAAATTTTAAAAGAAGCAAATGAGCCCGATTGAGTCATCTTCGTACCTGAAGATCGGTCCAAAGCATTCTCACATCGTGCCTTAAAGCCTGTACTTACACTCAGCCGGCAGAAGCGTATCACCCAAGATGGACAGTAATTTATACGTGGGAGGAGTATGAGGGCTTCGACGTAGCCTTCGAAAGGCGGAGGGATCCCTGGCGATTCTCGGCAAGAAGTAATTATGATCAGTGAGATACGTCACGGACCCAGTGTATTGACGACCACAAATCATAGGTCGCAGGCGAAGAAGCCGTCGGCTCAGTCGGCTCGGGACGGCGTATCTCGACGACTCCCCTCTCTCTCTCTCTCTCTCTCTCTCTCTCTCTCTCTCGGATCTCCGACGAGCGACCCCACGCGCCTGGAGACGCTAAATCAGAATTATGTCAGGCTGAAGTAAACCGACTGTGCAACGCGACGGTGACGCGTGCGGATATCACCGGAGGCCACCGGTGACGTAACCTATATAGATACCCGGCGATGCTCACATTGTCGCCGGTGTGAATGAGCGAAGAGCTGTAGCCCGGAATATTTTAATAATTCAATAACTGCCTTATTTTCACAAACATAAGAGAAAACGGTCCTAGCAGATCTCGGGTCAAAGTGAACCGTTGCGGAATAATAAGTCAATCACTACAATTCATTTGTTACGTAAAGTGCTACTTTAAGGGGGGGGGGGTATGGTATAAGCACTTGGAAAAAGTCGATTTTCTGAAAAATTTATATTTCAAAGTAGAACTTCATAGGAGTATTCTGTCAAAATTTCAAGTAATTTGGAAT
>JAWWEP010012680.1:0-19544 GCA_035582995.1 Sycophila quercilanae | reverse complement strand
GAAAAGCGCCGTTCAAAGTTGGCATTTTGAGGTTAGAAGTGCGTAAAATGCGCGTTTTAGGCACCGAGTACTATAAAAGTATTTGCACGATAGAGAGAATATTAAAAAATTAATTGAAACGTATATTCTTTATTTCCCATTCGATGTTTATTATAGTACAGGTACTGCATGTTAATATATTGTAACTTTGTGATGACTTCACCACAAAGTACACGCATTTTCCAATCAGGATATTTTCGTTAATAATAAAAAAAAAATAAGTAATACAGGTCGATTAATTTGCAGTATTATATGAGACGAATATAATGGAAAATTTCATGCAAGTCCTTTATTTTTTATTAGTTATTTACACTTCAGATTTTTTTCTGCGAAAAATTTCAAGAATAGACCAAGTGCGTAAGGGCGTAAAAAAGTCATATCCTTGAGAATCCTTTTTTGAATGGTTAGTTTTTCAACATGTTAAATAGAATTCAATAATTGAATACACATGCACTGAGAACAGTATATAGAAAAATTTACCATAAATTGTTTGAGATGGGGTACGTACATACTGGAGACGCGAGAAATATTATTTATTATAATTATTGAGAAATTTACGAATTTTGTAGTAAAATTTGCTGTAGTTGTGGTAATTTTTACATTAAAATTTGTCTTTTTTTCGAAAATTTATCGTATAAATATCTTTCATGTTTCAAGTCCGTTCTCCAAGTCCAAGAGTTTATAGTAAATTTTCCTACGTTATTTTTTTTCGGTATTTAAAAATATCTATAATAAATAAAATGTATAAGAATATAATAATAGTTATTTCACTGCGGGTGAAGTTTGCTGCCCGAGGTTTAGCGATTTAATAACTGCCCATTAATCCCGAGGTGCATATAACATTTTTCACTCTAATCATTTAAAAAAGTCCACTTTATTCGACAACAATTCAAATTATTGGCGTATATCTAGTTTAATTATGTTTAAAGGAAGGTAAAATAAGTGTGCATTAAATAAAGTAAGTCTAGAAAATCATAAAAAGTGTCTACGGCAATTAAAATGTGTTTTCGAGTAAAATGAATCTGGTGAGAATAAAGTAAGTCTAGCGGGAATAAAATGATTCAGAGAATAAAATACGGTTTTACTCCCTCTGCGTGGAGGTTAATAAAGTGGACTTTATTGATGATTAGGGTGAAAATACAATTTATAAGAATATCAATGTAGTAATAAAATAAAATATTAGAGAGACTTACGTTCCTACATTTATTAAAAAAATTGCGCAGAATTACCGAGCCGAACATGCGAGCAAAGTCGGCGAGCCAAAGGGACATTCCGCGCGGGCGCAGTGAGAGGCGCGAGGTAAGCTTCCACGAGCCCGCCCAGAGGACGCGCAGCTTGACGCGCGAGGAGGCCTCGAATCGCGACGCCATGGCCGCGTATGAGCGGACCGCCTCCTCGCAGCGACTGGGACAGACGAGGCAATCGCGCGCCGACAGTCGAGTCACCTTTGCCCTCGACACGACGAGCCGCGAGTCTGGCGAGCCCAGGCGACAGTGGTCCAAGGAGATACTGCCACAGCCCGGCGAACTGGAGATTCTAGGTCACTCTCATTTTTATTATTAACATTTAAAAATGTCATTTTTAATCCGAGACTTTATTAAAAAAAAGTTAGTAATTATATAAAAATGAAAATTTACCCGCAAAGTCGTACTTTACCTGGACGGATGAAGGTGTCACGTTCAGTACACACCACATTTTAGATTAAAAAAGCGCAAAGGGCAAAGAATTTTATTTTTAACGTTATTTATAATGTCATTTTTACTGCTGTATTATTACACTGAGAGAATTTTCTTGTAAAAGTTATGAATCTGGAATCAAGGAACCGAACGATGGTTTGCAAGCACAAACAAATTTTTACAAGAAAATCACTCAAATTTTTATCTGAATCGTAAAACATTGCTGAAGCTTTATAAGTTTTACAAGAAAAGCTCCTTTATTTTTTCGGGAAAATTAGTGCAAATTTTACCTAAATCTTGAATCAATGATGAAGCTTTCTAACTGTTACAGGAAAAGCTCCGTATTTTTTTACGGGCAAAGCTCAACAATTTTTATCTGAATAAATATCGTAACAGAGCTTTTCATCCGTATAATTTGGAACGGACAACTTCATTATAATATTTACGAAAAAATTGTCGCAGTGTAGTTTTCTGAGCCACTGATGAGCTTTGTAAATTTTACAAGATAAGCCCTGTCAAAATTAAGAAGATTTTCACGTAAAAGTTACAGAGCTTTTTTTGTAATATTTTACAAACCTTGACCAACCGTGCAAGATTCCAGTAAAAATGACTAATTTTCCCTAAAAATTACAGTATCATCAATAACCGTACCATGATTAAATTTTTTCACGCAATTTTTACGGCCAAGTCACCGTAATTTTTACGAGAAAATTCTTTTATTATCATCTACGAAGTTATTAAAATGAAAATAATATTAAGTATGTGAAAGTACAGCTTTTAAATCTCAAATAGTATTCACTCGATGAAGTCGTTCAATTAATAAAATAAAATAAAGTAAAATAATTTCAGGACGAGCTACAGCAGCACAAACAGCAGTGGTGATCACACCAAGCTTCGACGACACGGGCGGCTCGCCGTCCTACCTGGTCTCCAGGTCGCGTTCGGTGTCGTTCTCTCGGGAGCACAGTCCGTCGCCTCTGATGCTCGAGGAGACGACGGAGATCGCGATCAAGGAGACGGTGGAGAGCATGAACCGATCCCACTTGAGCCCGCCGCGGACGCCGCGCCGGCGTCGCAGCAGCGGCGAAAACGCGAGCTTGCGCTTGATGCGCCGCGAAAGCGAGCAGAGCAACATGCTCCACGGCAGCTCCGAGTTCATGCTGGTGCTCTATCCGGGGGAGGAGGATGGCAGGCAGCACGAGGCCGAGCGAATCGAGAAGCAGTCTGAGGCTATGAGGAGGGATAGTCGCTCTTCCAAAGGTTTCTCATTTTTACACTTCCTTTTTGCTTGTGAAATCTGTTTTTATGCAACACTGTGCGTAAAGCAGTGCTTGAATATATATAATTTTGTACAAATACTTATCTGTAAATAATTTTTTACATCGAATTTCCACGATTGTTTAAGTTTGTATCGCAATATCGCCGTTTCAGCAGATACAGGCGGATGTGGTCGGACAATAGTTTTTATTTTTTTCCTGCTTTTGTAACTACTTTTTTCACTTTCTTTTCTAGAAATCACGTACATATTTATTTGAAAATAATATTTATATCGCATTCTCGCGACTGCTTAAGTTTGCATCGCAATATCGCCGTTTCAGTAGATACAGACAGATGCGGTCGGACAACAATTTTTATTTTTTTTTCCTGCTTTTGTAACTACTTTTTTCACTTGCTTATCTAGAAATCACGTACATATTTATCTGAATATAATTTTTTACTTCGCATTCTCGCGACTGCTTAAGTTTGCATATATCGCCGTTTCAGTAGATACAGACGGATGTGGTTGGACAACGGTTTATATTTTTTTCCTGCTTTTGTAACTACTTTTTTCACTTGCTTTTCTATTAATCACGTACATATTTATCTGAAAATAATTTTTTACATCGAATTCCCGCGACTGCTTAAGTTTGCATCGCAATATCGCCGTTTCAGTAGATACGAACGGATGTGGTCGGACAACCGTTTTTATGTTTTTCCTGCTTTTGTAACTACTTTTTCACGTGCTTTTCTAGAAATCACGTACATATTTATCTGAAAATAATTTTTTACATCGCATTCTCGCGACTGTTTAAGTTTGTATCGCCGTTTCAGTAGATACAGACGGATGTGGTCGGACATTTTTTTTTCTGCTTTTGTAACTACTTTTTTCACTTGCTTATCTAGAAATCACGTACATATTTATCTGAAAATAATTTTTTACATCGAATTCCTGCGACTGCTTAAGTTTGTATCGCAATATCGCCGCTTCAGTAGATACAGACGGATTTGGCCGGACATCTGTTTTTACCTTTTTTCCTAAGGACTAGGAAGATTGAGCGCGCTTATACGCGCGCCTCGTAGGAGTTTTTTACGTTACAATGACATTCTTTCTCTCTCGACATTCAATTTTTTTCTTCTTCAAAATCAAAAAATGAAAATCAAGTTCGAAATTCAAGACAACAGAATCGATATCTCGTTTATTATTTTTGTATTATGGATTTTACCTATCTTCTTTAACTGTCTAGAATTGATATTCTAGAAATCACAATAAGAAATTACTCTCATACAAAACAATTAACAAAAATAATTTTTTTTTTTTTTTGGAAAATTCTAAAAAGAAGTTTATATATTCGCTAACGCCAAAATGTCACTTCCCTCAATCCAAGGCTCTCGTCCCGCAGAACCTACGGCGGCAGCGGAAGCTCCCGAGGACTTCGAGGAGGAGGACCTCGTGGCCCCGCCGATGTCCTTATCCCTGCCCGAGCTCTTCAGCGCCGAGCACCAGATCGTGGAGACGATCCGCGAGGCGGTCAGCTCGACGGAGCTGCTGCACGAGCGAGCGATGGAGCGCTTCTACCGGGCGGTGGAGGCCGAGAAGTCCGCGGAGCAGAGTCGCGCCAGGTCGCAGCCGCCCTCGGGCGGG
This sequence comes from Sycophila quercilanae, assembly GCA_035582995.1. Taxonomy (NCBI): domain Eukaryota; kingdom Metazoa; phylum Arthropoda; class Insecta; order Hymenoptera; family Eurytomidae; genus Sycophila; species Sycophila quercilanae. The sequence continues at coordinate 14,927 of JAWWEP010012680.1, read as the reverse complement.
CAGCAGCGCTATCCGCTGTTCAGCTCGCGCAATCGGCCGGTCCGACGGCGGCTGTCGAACGCCGGCGCCGGCGGGACCGGCTGGCAGGCGAGGCGCGACCGGCGGCGCTCCAGCGAGGGCCAGGTGAAGACGTCGACGCTGAGGGTGCCGTCGCCGGGGCTGGGCGCGCCCCTCCAGAACGTCTCCTCCGACCCGAATCTGCCCACCAGCGACGAGATGCTCGCGCAGAAGAAGGCGGAGCAGCCGTGGCCGGTGGGCGGACCCGCCGCCCTCGCCGACAGCGCCGAGCGCCTGCGCAGGTGGCACGAGCCCGGCATCGACCTCAGCAACGAGGATTCCGTCGCGCAGATGATCGACAAGGAGAACACGCAGAACAGGGAGAGGGAGGAGCTGCTCAAGCTGCCGATTCCTGTCAAAGTAAACTTTACTTGTATTGATAATCGAGTCTATCACGGAGAGAAAAGTTCTTGCAAAAATTACTATACTGTTTTGTAATGCAGGGACAGACTCGACAAATGAAAAATTTTACTATACTTTCTAGTAAAACTTTTCATTTGTCGAGTCTGTCCCTGCGTTACAAAACAGTATAGTAATTTTTACTAAACATTTCTCTCAATGTACTATATAGTCTTTTTCATATTATTTAATACCCGAGGGAAAAAAGTTTCTGAAATGTACTTACTGAATAAATTTTTGGAGAAATTTTTGTAGAAATTTCTATAGAATTTTTTCACAAAAAAATAGGCTAAAACCTTGCGGAAAATTCTACACAAATGACAAGTATCTGCAGAATATTCTGCAAACTTTTGTCTTACTTACGGGTGGGATTGAGGAATTGTTTAAAATTATTAATAATTCGTGCTACGTATATAGAAAGCAAATATTTATGACATCTTCAGGAACTGTCAAATTTATTATTTATAAGAGAATGGTAAAATACAAGTCAATAATTATTATAATTTCGTAACAATGTCAAAGGAATGTTACTGCGCTGAGAAAAATGTAGTTTTAGTAAAAACTGCTTACAGTCTCGGATAGTGGTCACATTCTGAAAAAATTTTATATAAATACAGTAAATTTTACTTAAATTGTATAATTTATTAATATTCCTATTAATAGGCATTTTGTCATTACGTATATTACAACCTGTAAAGTTTGACAAAGGAATAGTGATAACATTTCTTTGACATTGTTACAAGTTGCAACAATAATTGATTTGTTTTTGTCATTCTCTTATAAATAATAAATTTTCTAGCATTATTTGTGACTATAAAGAAGGAAGATGTCATAAATGAAAGAAAAAAATTAATTTAATTGAAAATAGGAAGTTTCAAAGATTTGTACGAGATCCTTTCAAGTTACAGACATTCATTGATTAAGTATTTTAGAGCTGTGTAATGCAAAAAACGCTTACTTTTATCATTTAACTTTATTAATTAATATGTATCTGAAATAATTCTAAAAAATTCAGTATAGTATTTTTCGATACAAGTGTTGAAAAGTTGCTAAAATCAATTATCACACGTGTATCGAACAATATTTTATAGAACACCGACGGGGGAAAAGACTGTTTATGCAACTCTGTGCGTGAAGCAGTACTTCACGCACTAGTGCGCATTTTTGCGAGTACTAAATTAGCACTAAGATAGACATCATTGCATAAAATATTGTTCGATACTAAGTCAGAAGTGAATTTCGGACTTGTGTGAGTTATCACCCTCGCTTCGCTCTGGTGCTAATCTCACACTTGTCCGAAAATCACTTCTGACGCACTAGTATCGAAAACTACTAATTTTGCACACGCAAGCGTGCGTGAAAACCCCTTTTACGCACACAGACTTGCATAAAATTTAAAAAAACGAAAGAAACAGCGTCTATAATTTCGAAAGAAAGTACCTATACATTTACACTTAAATAATTTATATAATTTCTACAATACGGATTGAAACAATAAAAATCTTGCAGGAATCATTTAAAGTGGAAGAAGAGTACGACGAGGTAGCACCGGACACAGGCGAGATCCTCGCGGAGGACAGCATAGAGACGTCGGGAGTCTCCTCGGAGGCCGAGAGCACCGACAGCGAGGACCTGAAGCAGCTGAAGGCCAGGATAATGGCCATCCCCGTAGTCGAGGAAGAGGACACGTACCATCCACGCGGTCGAATGATCGTGCACGCGGATTCCGATGTGCCACCACCAGTGCCACCCCACAGGACGCCACCTGTCGATATGTCACCGTCGGTGCCCGAAAGAAGCCTCTCCCCGACCAGTTTGACCCCGGCATCCTCCAACAGCGCCATCGTGCCCAAGTCAATACTAAAGAAACGCACCGAGACTGAACCAGTTCCTGTGAATCAGTTTGGACGACCCGTACCCCCGGAAAAACCTTTACGAAAGTCTCTGCCGGCTTACGATGATTCTGCCTTCACTTTCGACAACAGGTATCAATTGTTCTGAGAGCATTTCTTTAAATTAAAAAAAAAAAAAAATGCATTTGTAACAAAGCATTTACTGTTTCAGTAACAGATCACTGTCGAATACGGACTTTAACGACATCACTCCCACGGCGGAAAGCAAACCTGAGCCTAAATCACCACCCTCGAGCCCACTCCCCGTCGCCCCAACGAACGAGACCGACCTCGACGAAGAAGCGGTCATATCCGCAGGCGAGGCAGCAGTGAGCAAGCGAAGGCAGATGAGGGGCTCGAAGGTCCCGTCGGTCGAAGAAATCGAGCAGCAGCAGGAGGAGCGGATGGCAGTAGTGAGCCATTACACGGAACTCGTCCAGCAATATTCCCACTCGGACTTCCGGCAACGTTCCCTCAGCCGCGACAGAGACACCCGACGATACGAAAGCCCCTCCGAGTCCGGCATGTCCTCCCCCGTTCAAAACCAGAGCCAACCACCCACCCCCCAGAAAGAAAGACTACCCGTGACACCCGGCAAGATCATCCAACCCATCTCACCCACCTCCTTCCAGCCCCACATCCCAGCCAAGATCATCACACCCATACCACCAGTGATACCCTCCACCCCCATTCAGAGGGCCAAGCCCATCAGCCCGTCGGAGCACAAATCCCGGCGTGGCAGCCTGACCAACTCCAACGGGATCCTGGAGTCCGATTCACCCGCAAGCAGAAGCCGCAGCAGAAAGCAAGAACCCACGGACCAGCCCAGAAGGACGCGCAAGACCAGCGTCAGCGACTCTCGAAGCTCGACGCCGACGCGAAAACGGGCCGACAGTCGACCACCCTCCAGGAACGAGTCCCCCATGCCCCGCTCCAGGAACGTGTCTCGGGACCGCGCGCCCTCCATCGCCGACTCGCGATCCTCCTCCAGGACCAGGAACGTCCGGCCCAAGAGCAGCCGACCTTCGTCCAGGTCCAGCTCCAAGGATCGCTCGCGCGCCGGCACCCCCGCGGAGGTGAAGATGGAGCGGCTGCAGCGCGCCCTGGACGACAAGCGGGACCGCATGCGCCGAGCCTCGACCAAGGAGGAGGCGAAGCGCGAGGAGGCCGAGGCCAGGAGTCAGGTGCTCAACATCGAGGCCGAGAGGAAGGTCCGCACGACCATCAGCTACGTCACCGACGTGGGACTGCTTCTGGCGGCTGCCTACGTGTATCTGTTCAAGAAGGAGATCCTGGCGGTTCCTATTATTGGACTGCTGCTCTATCGGTATATACAGCAGGAGATCAGTGGCTGGATGCCAGCTTGGTGGAGGCACCGGAATCAGAGACGTTGACGGTGATGGTGCCGGTGTTGGTGACCGATATATGCGCTCTCGCATTCATTTTTTTTTCTTTCCACGCGTTGTTTTTTTATTTTTCTTTTTTTTTTTCTTTTTGTTTCAAGGAGAATGTTAAGAAGGTATACTGATGATATTATGCACTGCACACATATTGGCCCCAGCTATGATGTTTCGTTCTTTTTGTACTTTCCTAAAGATTGTTTTTCTTTCTTTTTTTTTAATTAGAAACTACACGAGATTTTTTTTTCTTAAGCTGGTTTTTTTTGGGGGGAAAAGAATTCCTGAAAAGTCCATGTTGGTTGGTTCTTTTTTTTTTTGACGGTTGCAGAACTTCTCGCGTTTTGAGAATTTTCGAAATTATATTAACCTTCTGCGTCCTTATGATTATTTTCTTATGAGATATTTGTATTTTATAGACACGCGTAGACCAAATTTAGCTCGTCTTTTAACATCCTCTTTTAAAAAATTAAAAAATTTTAAATTTACTATACGAATTATTATTATCGATGTTATGTAAGGAATGCTTGAATGAGTTTCTAAGAATACCAGCTTTTACGATCATATGAATTTTTTTCGGTTGACTTTGGAGATCCATTGCTGTTTTGCAGGGGTTAAAATGAATACTGTCCAATTTGAGATTTTGGTAATTTTGATACGATGTATGTGGAAATAATTATTGAGGGACAAAATTAATATTTATCTTAAAAACTCAATCATGTACATTGTTAGATTTTTATTCGATACGATTCGAAGGGTAATCGCCTGTTCTTGGAAGCAGTTTCCGTTCCAATTGTGTTTTCTGGAAATAAAATGTTTATGATTGTTGAAAGTCCTCGAGGAAGCAATAAATATATATAAAAAGAATAAAAATATATATTAATGTTATTTATAATATATTTATAACAAAAGGATCGTGATTATATTTAATTTTATAACATGTAAATCCAAATGAAAATATATAATTGATCATCCAAATAAAAGATTATTATTTAAAAAGGTTACGCAATTGAATTCTTTTATTATTTAATTCTTCCTACCGCAGATGCTTTAGAAATATACGCATTGAAATTGTAAAACAAATAATGCTCTTTTGCTTTATTAAATGTTGAACCTTGACGATTGCGAAAAAAATTTTAAATTAAAATATTCGTATAAGAGACAGTAAATATAAAATAGAAATCTTTTAAAAAGAGTTACTTTAATAATGTTGTGCGCTTAATAAACAGTGATAAGAAAGTACGTAAACTTCCTAATAATTGTTTCTACACATATGCCTATAAAACTTTGAAGAACATTTTTAATTTTTTAAATAAATGTTTTTTAATGGTGAAATTAATAATAATCTTTGATAGTTGATTAATGAACTTTAAATTCTTTGGGATACTTGACATAATTGTAAAATTAAAATATTTGTGATATTTTCTAAGAAATCTCTTTTTTTTACAAATTGTTAAGTAATCTGCTTAAGAAATATTCATACAAATTTTAATTTATCAAATAACGTCCATCTAGTAGTAGTAGTATAGGTACTTGCAGCTGGTAGTTTTTTATTCCTCAATTATATACATACAATTTCTATATGCAAATTACACCGATTATCAATAATTAATTGTACTACTTCTATTTTAATTAAATTAGCTTACTCAAGTTTATTTTCCTCCAAAAAAATTTATGTTTGCTAAAAACATATATAACTGCGTTCGTTTTGAATAATCTTATTTATTTTATTTATTTATTTATTTAGTAATTTTTCAACGTACTATAAGTCCCTTTAGAAAAATACTTAACATCAGGATTGCTATTAAACTAATAATTTAATAATAATTCAAGCGATTTAATTTTTCATTTGTTCTTTAAAAAAAAAAAAAAAAAAAAAACAACTCAAAAATGAAAAACACAAATATCTCGAAAACTGAAAAAGTGAAATATATGCTTTTGCCGGGATCCACAGACATATCCATCCAAATGAATAAATTTCATTTATATAAACGTCCTCTTCATAAGAAAAAAAGAAAAAAAGTACATTCTCCTAAAAAGTAATATTAAATCCTATATTCCCTCTTCTCCGAGTACGTCAGAGTTCACCTCCCAGGGCAACGTATATACAAGCGCCAGCGTTCAATCTCCGCTCGCGCCTTCAATCCAAACCCCGCGTCCCCCGTATTTAAAAGCACCGGGCCGCTCTCTCGCGGTGAAAACCCGACGCATGAGCCTCTCGTCACATAAAACCGAAAAGATGCCGCGCTCTCGGCCGTATCCCCTCGCGAGGCGCGAATACAAAAAAAAAAAAAAAAAAATCCGAGAAAAATCTCTCGGAGGTCGGACGTGTGCTCGCGAGAGGCGCGGAGAGGGCCGCGGGCGGCGCAGAAGAGAAGGACGCGGCATCAGGCGCACGCACGGGCGACGCTTTTAGACCGGAGCTCCGGAGCTGCGGCGGTGGCAGCGGAGCTCGCGCTCCCGCCGCTTATTCCGTGCGCGGCGCGGCTCGCCCGCTGCACACGAGCGTCGGCCTCCTCTCCCCTTACACCGCCACCCCTGATCGCTCGAGCCCCCCCTCACGGCTCAGGGGACACACCAGACGCAGGAAGGAAGCCGCCGCGGGCGCGAAGGACGGAGATATAGATACAACGAGAGAGAGAGAGAGAGAAAGAACGAGAGCGAGAGAGAGAGAGAGAGAGAGAGAGCGAGAGAGAGAGAGAAAAAGAGCGAGAGAGGGAAAGAGAGAGAGATACGGAAGAGAGAAAGAGAGCGCGCAGTGTTTTCGGTGTCCCCCCGTGTGGTGTCAGTGCCGCGGCGCGTGTCCGCAGTCATGACGAGCCGGCCGTCGAGCAGCTAAGGCGACCGCGACGCATGTCCAAGGAGCGACGAGAGCTGCGCGGAGGGATGACCCTAACAGGTAAGCCTCCGCGCCGCCGGAGAAAAATCGGGCTTTATTTTTGGAGAGTGTATTTCGCGAGCGGAGCCGCGCACTCGTTCGCTCGCTCGCTCGCTCCATCCCGTGTGTGTTTTGACTTTGCGCGCGAGCGAGCGAAAGCTCTCTCGCGCCAGCGGGTACGACCGCCCGGAGGTCGAGAAGTGGGTTATGGTTTATCTTGACCTCGTCTACTTTCATTGTTTCTATTCTTTTTTCTTTTTTTTTTTTTTTAATTTTTCGCTGTCGTGGCCTCCTTGATCCTAATATATGCATTTTACTTCGCTCCATCGCGGAACGAAGTTAGATGCATATAAGATCGAAAATCGGTAGCAGTCGGTTGGATTCGAGTGCTCAATAAACAGTTTTTCTTTTTTTTATAATTCTCGATTGTCGGTAGTTCGCAACTTCCGCGTTGGAAGTTATCGGGGATTATTCAATGGGTCGGTATAGAAACGCCGGGCGGACGACTACTATTTCGTCGGCGGTATAATTCAATGCGCGGCTGCCGCGAACAATAGACTTAGAATCGCACACTTGGATGTAATTCAAGTTCCGACCGCGAATCATTAATCCTTCGCTAAAATTATCAATTTTTACTTCCAAGTACGTTGCACTAAATTTACCCCCTCGCCCGATTATAAAGATATACGAGGCTATCGAGAGAAATCGGTTCGATCGGTAATAACACATGGAAAGCGGCCAGGTGTGCACAACGCGCCGATCGGAACCCATCGATCGTCAATCGACGATTTAAAAAAATAAAAAAAAATAAAATAAAATAAAAAAGCGGAAAAGATCTGGAGCGCGCCAGTGTCATTGTCGTTATTTTCGTGCAGAGGGTCGAGAGAGGAGAATCCGCTCTCCCTTTTGCCGCACGCGGGGAACCCGACTATACGCCGAGCGGTGCCGGGGCGGCGAAAAATGCGCGCGGCGGAAGAGCGGTGCGAGTCTTGCCAAACGGATGGAAATAGGCCAGTTGCTCGGTAATCGGGGATAAATAAGCCAGCGCGCGAGATGATCGTTTCTTTTTTTGACAATTGGAGCGGCCCGCCGCACGATTCGAATCGCCCGCCGCCAGGAGGAGCTTTCGGACTCCCGCTCCCCATCACGGGGAAGACGAGCGTACACCCGCAGGTGCGCTTCCTCGAGCGCGGAGGACGTAACCCGCGGTTCGCGTGCACATCGGTGGCCCACCTCGGCGCTCCGCTTTACCACGCGGTCACTCGGCGGCGCTATTTTTAGAGACGCCGGTTCGCCAGATACGCGCACATTTACAAACGCCGAGCTTGCAAGCTCCTATGGCCGTATTTACCTGTCCAAGCGGTGGGATTTTTTGGTAAAAAAGAAACAGGATAGACCGGGAGCTTGTGACAGAAAAAGTGGTACAATTTTTTACAGGCTGCCTTCGATAGGGGAGGTACTCAAAGCCGAAAGCAATCGAAATATGAATTGAAAATGTTTTGCCGCGCGTTAATGCACTTTTTGCATATTTTTGCATATGTCTAATATATATATACACACAAATATATTACATATGCAAAAATATACAGAATGTGCATTAATTGATTGCTTATCGTCCCTACACTGAGAAAAAATTCTAGTAAAAATTACTATCCTGCCTAGAAAAGTGGCCACAGACTGTCGTGTAGTGGAAAAATTACTATCCTGTATTACAAATTTTACTAGAAAATATTATACATTTTAGTAGAATTATGGTAAAGTTTCCAATAATTCTAGTAAACTTTACAATACAAGATGGTAATTTTTCCACTATATGTAGCCACTTTTCTAGACAGGATAGTAATTTTTACTAGAATTTTTTCTTAGTGTATCAAAGGCAGACTGTAAAAAGTTGTCCCACTTTTTCTGTCACTATAGCTTCTGGTCGGATCGCAGCTCGCCCCCCCCCCCCGAATAGATTATACCTAGAGATGTCGTTGATTTACCTTTCGTGTATTTTGGTCTGGACGTTTGCTTTGGAAGCGGCGATTTTGAATGTTTTTCGAGGTTTGGTGTCAACGGTCTGAGGCTTGATATTTGTTGATTGCGCGATCGAATTTTAGGATGTTTGCCAATAAATCGTAATATTTTTCTTTGTTGCAAACGGAGACGGCTTAGCTTGTCTTATTAATTCGTCGGGGGAGGGGGGAGGGTTCGTATTCTAGTATTCATTTGCAATTAGAGATTCGTCTATTTATCGCTTCGTTTGTCATTCTGGTCGGGCTAAATTTGATATGCCTTTATTCGCAGGAAATGATGGCGATCATAGAAATACTTAAACGATCGATTTATTAGGGCAGAAGCCGGTTACAGTTATGATTTTCGAATTAAAAATTTCATGGTCGAGCTTTTAAGTTAGTTGCCAAAAAGTCTTGTTTTGTGCTTATTATTAGATTTACGAGTAAACATGAAAAATGCGTTTTAAAATGTTGGCTATTACTTCTTTAAATGGACGACGAATATTGCATTAATATTTTTACTCGTAGCTGCATAATCGTTAGAAGGGAAAAAATATAAAATAAATGAGAAAATGTGTAATAGGAGAAAAGTATATAATAAAATTTGTACGAAAAAGAAAATTGACAAATAGGATTTGATTAATATCGACGTTTTATATTTTTATTGCGTAATGTCTGCAGAAGGAATTCTTGTTATCCTAATTACGTTTGTTTATTGCGAACAATAATGAGTTAAAAGTAGGATTGGTAAAACCGCCAATATTGCCACTTTGCTCGTTTCTTGTATACACTGAAAAAAAATTTGGTAATTTTAAGTAAATATTTACTTTAATAGTACTTGTTAAATATTTCTTTGAATCAACTAAATATTTCCTTAAAATTAAATTAAATTAATTTGTTTCTAAATAAATTTAGAAGTTTTAAAAAAATAATTACTTGATTCAAAGAAATATTTTAACAAGTGCTATTGAAGTAAATATTTACTTAAAATTAACAAATTTTTCTCTCAGTCAACGAGTAGCGTTTAACTTATGTAACTAATGTTTATTTGACTGGCTAAATGAAAGGAGTGATTGAATTATGAAAAAAATAAATTATATCTCATCTTGTACATTATAGGTAATTGCGCATACAAATAGAATCCACTAAATTTGTTTTTCAAAGTGACGAAGAATAGTTCATAGTTTAGTAAAACAAAATCTATAAATATTATTTCTTTCTATTCGTAAATAAATCAATAAATTGTTGTCATTATTACGTTTTGAAAGCGTACAAAATATTATTAATTTTTTTTCTTATTTGTCGCAAAAAGTTGTAATGAATTTCTAAACTGAAGTTTATTATTGCCAAAATTTTGTTATTAAACTACCTTAATTTACTGTAAACACGGAATAGTTAGATGTGAGGGCATAGTCGTTAAGTAATAAGTTATTATTATTAATTATTTTCTTTCATTTTATTTTATGAATTACCACCCATTTGCAAAATTAAAGTATAAAAGAATTATCTCAAAATGTAATTATTATCTTGTTTATCATTGTTAATTAATTAGTAATTGAATATAGGTATCATATTACACAGAATTTATCCAGAACCTGAAAAAAATTGTTGTGTAACTAGATTTTCTTGAAATACATAATTTTTTCCTATTGCGACTACTAAGTATGCGTCAATGAAGTTTATTGAACTATCGCAATTGCGTAAAATTCCAAACGATTAGTTCTGATAACAAAAAATAAAATTGTTTTGTAGATTTGCTTGAAATTTTTAAGCTTTATTTATAAATAAATAATTTTTTCGCAAAGCGACTATACTAAGTATGCGTCAATAAAGTTTGTTGAACTAACAATTGCATAGAATTCAATTCGATCAGTTCTGATAACAAAAAATTGCTTTCAGATCGCGCTTCCAGAGCGGAGGGCTCGCCATGGCAGGAGAGCGAGGACATCGCCCTGGAGGCGCGCTGCCGCGTGGGCGAGGATCTCGTGCTGACGATCAACTTACTCGCCAACACCGATCCGGAAAATTACAAATTCGAAATGTAAGTTTTCTTTGGCAATTGGCTGGTCTTGTCAAAACAACAGGTCAGGAGAAATAAAACAGCATTGACTGTCGATGGACATTTGTATGATCTCGGCATGATGAAGAGAGTACATGGGGAAATATGACGCAGTGAAAATTGCTATATTTACTACGAATTATTGGATAAGAATTACTGTTTACTAAATGTTAGTTGAATAGAATATAACACAGTATAAATTTTTGCGAAAAATTTGTACTGTATGTAGCAGTTGGTTTTATGTACTGTTGCTAGGGAATATAGCAATTTTCGCTGAACCATTTTTCTCTGCATGTAAGACTGGAAATCGATAGATAGGTTTAATTAGTGTATTCGTTTAGCCTCGAAGGTTGATTTGATAAAATATAAAAAGTTAATATATACGACACTACTTGCGAAAATTATGAAAGATCAATGTTAGAATACATCAATTTTAAGTAATTTCGCATAAATATATTATAAAAATTCATTTCTTATACAACTCAAATTTAATCCGAGATTCGGTACTCACATCGGTCGGTAAGGTAAATCAATTATTCGTACGATAATTAATAATTATTAGTCAACCTCATGAATAACGTATTTAATCAGATGCAATTTAACCACGAACCAATTTTCATTAGATTTGTATTACATTAACTTATCATAAAATTTCATTTATATGTTTAATATCATTAAAACAATAAAGTTCAAAGAGAAGAAATTTTTATTGTTTTATTATTTTTTACGCTTCTAATTGTACGTATCACGTTCTTTTGTTTTCATAATTCAGTTACTACTTAGAACTCGATAAGTAGATAAGGTATGAGACTAGATAAGTAGATACGAATGGGTAAGACGATTTAAGTAGTTCGTGTGCGAATCGGTAAGGCATTGGATATTATATTTTTGCCTACTTATTATTTATTTCGTTTAAAGAAAGTTAATAAATGTTATAATAATTAATCTTTGCTTACAATAAAAGCTTTTATTTTATTTTTAGATACGAAAAAGAAATCATATGACTGCCCGAAATTTCGGACTACAGCCTGCAAACAATTATATTTAATATTCATAATACAGTTACAAATTATTTAAAAAAAAATGATTTAAGTAAGCTTCCAAACAGTAATTAAGAATTTCATTGCAACTCGTCTTACCAATATTTACTCGTACTACTTAAACATCAATTTAATTAGGTCGTTACCCTTATCATTACTGTAGCAATTTCACGACGTAAAATAACAAATGATTTTTCATCTTTTCTCCATACTCTAGCCTTAGGTGTAAAGCAAATCAAGTCAAATTAAAAAATTCATTTCAATAGAACGTTTAAATACGCTAAAACGGCTAGACTGAAATTTCACTCTTTTTTCAGAGTAATTGTAGAGTTATATTCATTCATAGAGTAAAGTTTGTAATTTACTTTAATGGAGTGAAATAATCACTTTACACTAGTAGAATGATATTACTATTACTAGAAGAATGATTTCACTTTGATAAAATATTTAGGTTATCGTCTGCATGGAGAGAAAAGTTTTAGTAAAAATTACCAACCTGTTTTTTAATGCTGGGTCAGACTCGACAAATAAAACATTTTACTAGAAAGTATCGTAAAATTTGCTAAACATATAGTAAAATTTAAACTGTAAGTTCAGCAAAATTGACTGTAAGTCTGACAAATTTTACTGTATACTTTATAGTAAAATTTTTTATTTGTCTAGTCTGTCCTTGTGTTACAAAACACTATAGTAATTCTTACAAGAACTTTTTTCTCCGTGTACCTTTCCACTTTATATATTTGAATGAAAAAATTACTCTACTTCATTCTAATCAAGGGAGTTAATTTCAATCTAAACTTCGAGTGAAAATCTAACTCCAATGGAGTCACATTTACTCCATTTCACTCTAGCCGATTTAGCTATAAAGTGTCTATTGATTTAAATAATATTATTTTTACCTTAAACCGAATCACAATTTTTTTTTTTTTCATTTATTTTACAATTCTCACTATAAAATTGTCGCCACCCCAAATCACTCAACATAGTCTGCAGCGCGTATCCAGCGCTCACCTGGCCATATCACGGCATCACCGGCAACTTGGTCGATAAAACCGAGCGCTCTTAGAAAATAAAAAAAAAAGAAGCCTGACCGGCATCTCGCCTCTCACCTGGTGGCGGCGCGACGCTCGCGTCCCGCTTTCCGCGAGCGCGCGCCGCTGCCAAGGATCGACGCCGGCTCGCTGTTATTTCAGGCCGGCGTCAACTTAATTTCGCGAGGTCGGAATTATTCTCGTCGCGTCATCTCGCAGTCGCTCTGCCGCCGCGGCTCCAATGCCAGGGACGCGCGGCGCCCTCGCGACCTTCCCCCCTTCGCCGCGGAAAAATCGCCAGCAGCTCCGTCGCCTCCAGTCGCGCTGGAGGCTCGATCTCGTTGTCGGCCGTCGCTCCGGAGGCTCTCGATCTCGACGGGTGAAAAAAAAAAAAAAAAATCGGAGGAGTGGTAGGGGAGGAGGGGAGAGGGGGAGGTTACGAGAGCCGCGCGCCGATTACGAAAGCCGCGGTAGCTGCTAAATTCGACGCGGCGGGGAGAGTTGCGTCGTATATTGCGGGAGATTCCGCCGTGCTGAGCGCATTGCGCGTTTTCGCGTAAATTCGGAGGAGCAGCGTGGAAATGCTTTATTTGAGGCTTCAAGCGATGATTTGAGTTGATATTGCGGGTGCTATTTATTTTTTTGTTTTGGTTTTTTTTTTTATATTTTAGAGTAAGTACACTGTGGAAAATGTCGGGAAGCTTATTTCATAAGCATGAAGCTGAAAATTAATGAGTTCGCATTAACTGTAATAATTTTGTATTAATTTTAATAACTTTAATTAACTTATAATAATTAACTTATAATAATTTTCACATTAAATTTAATAATTTTCATTTTCATTCCTTCCTTTTAAAGGAAGCTGTACTTTATTTTGTTGGATGAATTTCCAATATATACATGATTGGAATAGACTTCTTATACGTTCATTAATTTTAATGTAGAAATTTTTCTCAATATACATGTTTTTTATTATAAGTATATTAGTATCGGAGTAATTACTTCAGTACATTTTGTCTGAAGCTTAGGCATTTGACTTCTGAGTCTGGCATCTGCCACGAGGAAATAAATTTTAAAAATGTAGTATAATATATATTTATTAGTATTGATTGCGTGCCAAATTAACTGAAAATATTTTACTATGAGTCTCTCGTTACTTGAATATTCAAATATGAGGATATGAATATTCAAATAATAAAGACAAAAAAAAAAAGAAAAAAAATAACACACTGCATCTATCTTACATTCATTCATAAACTCGGTAATAATAAGTTGGCTCATTACATCATTCAGAAATAAAAAGTTAAAGCCATTAGTGTTATATTAATTTTGTTAGTTAGCTTCATAATTAATCTTAAAATATTTTACGTTAATTAATAATACAGCTTTTCCTAAAAATTTGTAAAACGTTAGGATAGTAGGCTTTTTGTGATGTAGTGAAATAAAGCATCGCGCAAACCGAGCGATGCTTGGTTTCATTTCAAGGTTAAAATTCCGGAAACTTCTCAAAACTTCATTGGCTCTGTCTGTTACTGTAGAGCTTTAAAACCAATTTTCTTCAAAAACTGTTTTTCACGCTAAATCCTCTAGAGAGAAGTGGAGTTAAATTTGACTCCATTGGAATTAGATTTTCACTCGAAGTTTAGATTGAAATTAACCCCCCTCCCTCATTAGAGTGTAATCGTGTAGAATAATTTTTTCACTCAAATGTAGAGTGAAAGGGTAGACCAATAATCTAAAAAATTCTACTCTATCATAGTGAAATTAAGTTATTTTGCTAGAGCTAGTAGAGTAAATTTCAAATTTAATACTATGAATCAAATAACTCTAGAATTACTCTAAAAGAGCATGAATTTTCACTCTAATCATTTTAGCGTGTTTGAACGTACTATTGAAATGAATTTTTTAATTTGACTTGATTTGCTTTTACCTCAGGCTAGAGTATGAAGAAAAGATGATAAATCATTTGTTAATTACGTCGTGAAATTGCTGCAGTAATTTTAGGGTGACAGACCTTATTAAATCCATGTTTAAGTAGTACGAGTAAAGTATTGGTAGGACAAATTGCAATGAAATTCTAAATTACAGTTTGGGAGTTTACTTAAGGGGGTCATATACCAATAAATTTGGAATTACAAAAAGACCTGCAAAAATAAAATTATAGAAATTAGTAAGTT
>JAWWEP010012660.1:0-19546 GCA_035582995.1 Sycophila quercilanae | reverse complement strand
GGCAATCTTTACTATGAGGTTAGTAATTTTTACTACACGGTTGGCAATTTTTACTTACTCATTCTCTCCGTGTATAAAAATTAGTATCTGTCTGGGAATTTTTGACAAGTTTTAGAATAGAGTATTATGGTAATTTTTATCTGAATGTCCAATCTGTAGTTATACAGATTAATTATCAGTAGTTATACAGTTATACATTATGTAGTTATACAGTTATACATTATCAAAAAGAATATAAGTTTTACAAGACTTTTCTTCACAGTGTAATGAAGAAAAGTTACTTAAAATATAAAAGCTACTTTAATCTGCTATTCTTAAAGCACTAAAAGGAATGAGGAAAAAAAAACTCTGATAAACGTGTGATATTATTCGCATGGTATCCCAAGTTTATCGAGTACTGAAAGAGTTAATTTTACTCCAGTGCTTTAAAAATGACAAAGTAAATTAGCCTTTTTTTTTTAAATGAGCTTTCCTTCGTTAGATAAGTCGCACGAGATTTCATTGGTAATTTAAGGGGGAATAAATAAATAATGCGCATAACATTCGTTGCCGAAGTTTTATTTACTTCTCAGGGACTAAGGAGTGAGAAGTTCGCGAGAAATATTGCGGCAATTTTTGCCTTTTCCACGATATCTGCACAAGCGGTAACGCGTGCCGTCGTATATCACGAAATCGCCGTCCTTCTTGCTCTTTTTCGCGCTCCCCGCCAGTTTCTCCGTCTCTTTCTCGGGCTCCCTCGGCGATGGCTGAGTCATGACGTTTGAAATGTACTCGAGCGCGGGTGTTTATCTATCGCGGCTTTTACATTTACGCATTATGCCCGTGTGTGCATGCGCCGCGCGCTGCCCGTTACGACGGCTGATCATTTCGTAATGTCATAAAAGCCTCTACCGGGCTCTCCGCCGCGGGCTTTTGTCTATATCCTCATTGACCCCCTAGTTGATTCCGTCTTTTTTTTTTCAGGGGTAAAATTAACTTTTGGTTTGTTGGCTATTTGCGCCGCGAGGTTATAGCGCTTTAACGGTAAACTGTGCTATCGATCGGTATACGCGGCTTTATTCGACATATGGAAAATTCATTTGATCAATTGACAATTGCACGTCGTTGCAAAGATATTAAAACAGATCGGCAAGTTCTTTTAGAATATGCAATCGATGCCACCTCATTGCAAAGATCAAAGTCGAGAAAGTACATACCGTTCTTGTGCCTTGGCTTTAGCTGCAAATCGACGGCTATTTCTTTTTTCTCTTTCATTAAAATATTAAAAAATTGTAAAGGCTTATACAAGATTCATAAAATTTTCCAGGAAACGATTTTCAGCCTTTGTTTGCAGGTAAATTAGCGTCACGCTCCACGGAATAGATTAAAATCCTAAAATAACATTAAAAATATTCAATGCGGTATATAAATTTGCATAAATTAACACCCCGAGGCAAGGGTGAAAATAGCGGTCTCTACAACTCGATAAACGCGCAATGCTCATTCCTCCTCCATAACTGCGCGTATACGCGTCTATATCAATCGCTGTCTTTTCTCCCTCCCTTGTTTTATCAATAATAAAAAAAAAAAGAGAAACGGCAGTTGCAAGACCATTGCCGCTTGATCGAAAGGCAGTATGGAATTTCGTTTATTATTCCGTTATCTTTGACGCTTCGCGCAATTGATATAAAACTAGCGCTGCCACCGCAGCCGCTGACCCGCGCAAGTTGCTTTATATAATTGTGCCTCGCGCACACGTATACGTATGGGTTACGCTCACGCGGCCGAGTGATATGCCCGCTTCGATTCGCCGCCATTAGCCCTCCGACCGCTTTTACAATCGTCGCTCCTCTTCTGCAGAAAATTCAAATGTAATTTTTACAAACTTTATTCTCGTGCTTCTTTCATCGTTTATTTAACACTCTGTGCGATTGTTGAATCAAGTATTGCTTTTTAGCGCTCGACGTCGATATTATTTATCGCTGAATAAAATAATAATCTTTGATGGGATATGGAAATTCTCCAATGGGAGGTTCGCGAAGGGAACTGATGCTCCTTCAATTTAGGCGGTGCAGAAAAAAACAAGCCCAGACTGCCCAGTATAATTAACTCGAAGCATCCATATTTGCTATATAATTGATAATTGAAGTAAAAAAAAATGAAACAAACGGCGCTTCATTTGTTTCAGTTAATAACTGGATATTATTTGATATTTCGTGCTCGCTTTAATTAACGACGCGGGTCATGTTAAACAACAATCAATTAATATTTTTTGTTTGAACGTCACTTTAAGATAGATGAGAACGCGCATAAAAATTTGAGTGGAGTGAAAACACACGTTTTATCGATTGTTTAACGTTCCTATTACGCTTCGGCCAAACGAACTGTCAGCTCCATAATGCAACTTGCATTTATGTCATAATTTATTTAGCCATTTCTAACAGCTTTTCTTGCGGGTATAAATCAAAAGTCGCAAAAATAAAATAAACGTGAATATTTAGTAAATTCCAAAGCGAGCCAATCGTTCTCTTTTATCTCCGCGCGCAATATTAACGAGTCTGAATTATTTACCGAAATAAATGCGGGCATTTCGATGACTCCGCTTTAGCGACGCCAGCATAATTAAGGCTGTATATAATTTACAAATTCCCAACTTTAGCTCGTAGCATCGCTGGCGCATTATCAATTAACATCACCGGCCCGGCAATAATTTTCAATTAAGCTCTGCCAAGTCGTCGTCTCGTCAAACCTGGCGCGGCGGCTCATCCGCGAGTCACGAAAAACTTTTATTTCGCCGAAGGCGCGCGAAACGTCCGTCGCTTAAATCACCAGCGGGCGATCTTATCGATTATAGGGGAAGCCCGGCCGAAATGCAGCGTAAAAAAAGAGGATCCACCGAAGAAAGAAAGAGAAAGGAGAAATCGAGAGAAATCGAGATTGGAGGTGTAGAAAAAGCCGCTGCACACCGCCTCGTCTTTTTTTCATCATTTATATACTCCGTCGGCCGGAGGAGCGAGATGCCGAATGACGTGGATAGACGGTGCCGGCGACTGCGCTCGTTTTTCTTCGCTCGCCGCTCCTCCACGGAAACTTGACCTCGCCGCCGAAAAGAGGGTCAGCGACACCCCATCGGCTTGTCCTTGGCCGCGGATCTTGATTGCCCCGGCGGTCTTAATTATATACGAGTAACCTTTCGCGAACCGCACGCTCCCGAAAAAATCTCCGGAATGCGCCGGCCGGAGGTATAGTATTTTTCAATTAATAAGCCAGACTTTTTTCCGAGTGCATTTATAATAAACCGTCCGCTTAAATAGTGGCTTAATCGCGGGATTCTTCCCTTTAGTTTTTTGCTCCACGCCGTTGCATCAATTTCGATTCGGCGAGCGCGAAATACCTTGAGATTTGCATAAACTTTTATTTATTCGCCTGAAAGCCGCAGGATTATTCCGCGCTTTCCCGAGCAGCGCCTAATACACCAGAGAAAAATTTATTAACGCGATGTTTACTATTCAGCGATAAATTCAGTTATGCGTAAAAATAATGATGCGATTCAGTTTGATATTTACAAACGTGTATGTACGCATACGCGCACGCATAAAAAAACGCGGTATGCGTAAACAGTTCTTGTTACGATTAGTCATTTACTTCACTTTCATCTTTCCTTCTCGATGCGGCGCAGATGAATTCCTGTTAATAGAAGCCGCGATCGCGGAGGATCGCGCAGAATGAAGCGATTTGTACTTTTTATATCGGCGAAAGCGTCACCGGCTCGACAGGGTATATACGCGCATCGAGCAAAAGGAAAAGGCGAGATCGAGTGGCTGCGCATTTGCATCTTCTTTTTTTCACGCGAAAGCGCTAAAAATATCGACAGATGTCGATGTAAGCTCTGTAAAAAAAAGCTCGGCGGCCGTCCTTCTTTTTTCGCGGTGCATGTGCACGCACGTTATCGATGAGGCAGTCAACGACCCCGTGGCTAATTAGCGATTCTGCGCGCTGTTTTTAATCCGTTTGAACGCAACACACCGCATGCTAATTGTGCGCGCTCGCTCGCTCCCGCAAGCTCCCCCTCGCGAGTGAGACAGTCGGGCTGATATTGAAAGAGAAATAAATACGGGGGAAAAAACGCCGGGATCGCGCGAACGCTCGAGCCCGTTATCGCTCATTTACGCATTCACTCATTTTTTTCTAAATAGCCTCTCTTGTGCCGTGCGCGCCACCCGTTGACTTTTCAAATTCGCTCGGATATTTTATTGGCTCGTATAAAAACTACACTGTATTTATTGACGTTTTTATTGTGTGTTTTATGTTTAATCTTATTTATTCATTCTGTTGATACACGCAGTAATACGGTCGTAAGATTTGTTTAAGAAAAATATTATTGTTTGTCGTATTACGGTATAATATTGTGAGGTTTGTTAAAAATGTTTAAAGAAAATTTGGTTCTATATAGTAAAAAATTGTATTTATAATGTAGGTTGAGGGAATGAAGCTTTAGTATTAACATTTTAATTAAACTTATTTATAAATATGATTATGATATTCTATTAGAATTGTATTAAATTATTTGAGAAATACAATATACCTTCGTAACATTAAAATGAATGTTAATTGAACTTTTTACTTCATAAATTACTCAAGACAATATTTCTCTTAAATTAAAAGGTATTAGATCGCTATAAGCAATATTTTCTTATGCAGCAGAGGTATTTACTTCCGCGGAAAGCACATGAAACATCGCTTTAAAATATCGAGCTATGAATATTGGAAATCCGTAACAATTAGTTGGATTGGTCTTTATTGGCTTGGCTAATTTAATTTGATTAAGTTTGATAAGGCTTGATCGCGTAACCATGTCTGTTCATAAACGATAATCGGTTCTATTGAGCTTCGAGCAAGTAGCTTGACCTATTTCAATTGTCAGCACTCTGCATATACGGTTATTTATTAATCCCGTAAATGTACGCGCATGAAAATTTAAAGTCGCCTACAAGCCTACGGCGCTCAAAAGATCGGATAATAATCCTAAGTATGTAAAAATGCACGCATCCGAGCCCCGGTAGATTTTATATAGTCCCGCGCTCCGCGGCTTGGATGACACTTCAATTTAAAAATATATATTGGCTCGGCGTAATCCCAATTTCCACTGACACATCGGGCACTCCGCGCTTACATGGCACATATATGCCTACACCTCGGCCGCTCGCTGATGTTATAATTATTATCGAGTCGCCGGTGAGTCAGCGTTAGTAAGGTAGAGCTTGCGCTTGCGCGGCCGATTGTTTTCGCAATTCTTTGTCTTATTGCTCTTGCTTTTCCATTTTCACTCGGCGGACGCACGGTTCAGCGTCGATCTGTCGAAAGTCACGTATTACACGCTCGCGCGCAAACTATTAAGAGCAGCCGAGCCTTTACCAATCTCGTACATATATCGCGCTCGCGTTGTGCGTATTCACGCCATCCACCACGCGGAGCGCTCTTTCACCTCATCCTTGACACCTTTAGTGGATAGTGCCTTTTCTAATGAGAAAATCCCATTTTTTTTCCTTCGTTGTGTATAGTCCGCAGGACCGGGCCGGGCGTAATCGGACCGAGAGTCGCATTAATTAGGGGAGAGCGAGCCGCTCGACGAGATGGCTAGCGCAGATTAGGCTCTCGGCTCTCTTCATTTTTCGGGCCGAACGATGCGCTCCGAGCGCGTCATTATACGAGCCTCGCTCGGAAATGCTAATTTTACGCGCATTCTACATTTATCGCACCTCTTATCTCTCGGCTCTTTTAATATGTTGAAAATTTTCACTTTTTTTTCTCTAGGTAGCAGCTTTAAATTTTCCGAAATTGAGAAATTTATCCGGAGGAGAAGGGGCAACTGGATTTTTATTCAACACCTCGATAAAAATTTACTAAGTCGCAGTAAACAGCCGCCGACTCGTAGTTTTCCACTGGCTTACGCCGGGGAAATTCTCCATCCGGCAATTTAGACTTTTCGGAGTAGCTCTTCACAGGCGAGCACGAGAAAAAAAAATGCAAAAGGGTACTTTTTTTAAAACACTCAAAGCCCGGCGACTCTCGCGTGAAATCGAGCCGGCCGCGCAGCGTATAACTCCTGCTCCCCATTCTCTAATTTTTTGAAGTCAAAGGCTGAAACTCGCTTAACGATACTCGATAAAGCTGCCGCCCCCGCAGTGCGGTAGGGTCTCTTTCGTCCAGATTGGCTTGTGTCGCTGGAAATTCGAGTAAAAGGCAATCGTTGCCTTCCTCCCGTCCTTTCCGATACGGCGAGCGAGTCGCAAAAGGGTGTACGCGCGTGTGTGTCAGAGAGGAAGGACGCATCGGGGAGTTTGCTGAAATGGTCGTAAAAGCTGTCGCTCGGTTATTTAATTAGCAAATTCGACTGTTGACAAACATTTCGCTGCAGTCGCTGCAGAATGGTCGTCCGCGAGCCAATGGGTTGGGTATATGCTCCTCTCGTAGGGTGATAGCAAGTAGAATCGCATTTTATTCAGTATTACAGGAATTTTTTTCATTAACTTTTTAAAATGTTCGCAGTGGAAATCCACAGTAGATGCTTTATCGAAAAAATTAAATCTAAAAAAAGTTTTATAGAGCTTTTTGAAAAAATATATATTCTCAAATCAACGATTAAATTGCATGGTATTTCAATCAATACGAAACTTCCACTGTTATAAAGAAACTTCAGTTAATCTACTGTGTTGTAGAAATTTTGTAGTTTCTAAATGAGTTTTCAGAAATAAAAAAAATTTATTCTACAATTCCCAAAAAAAAATAGTCTACGAAGTAAAATACAATTTGGATTGTGTCTTCTTGAAGCGTAAAACTAAATAAAGGCGCAAACGTTTTAACCGAAATTTCAACGAATTGTGTTTATAGTGACAAATGAAAATTTATGATTTCTAAAAAGTTTTATTATAGAAATTCAGCGGCATCGACAATTTTAGAATGTCTCTTACATGCCAACTGTCTACTTTCAAGTTCGCGGATGCAAGCATCCACTTCGCCGCCGAATGGCGTGTAGCTCTCTAGGATATAACGCTTAACATTCTAAAATTTAAACGCAACGTTACGATCGATAGAGGCGAAACCAAAGAGTAAATCGTGTAAGAGTCGAATTCACATGAGGTACAAAGTCTAGCTTGTCCGCTAGATTTACCATCGCATTTATAAGCCAAAATTCGAAGTTCCGTGCCAACTGTGCTGGCATAATTTGCGACGTCATATGTCACCTGCTTTCAGCGTCGCATTATTCCGCTGTACGAGTCACGCATGCAAAAAATGCCACTCGTTCGTTATTCTGACCGCTGCTTTTTTTTTCGTTAGCACAAAACTTCAGCTCACTCCCAGATTAAGTATTTACTATGTATAGAGCTCCGCATGTAATTATACTATTACCGGCACAGCGTGTAATTCAATTTAATTTATAATCAATAATTAAAATCTAGCAACAGTTCGGACATTCAAAGTTTTTAATC
Organism: Sycophila quercilanae; assembly: GCA_035582995.1. Lineage (NCBI taxonomy): Eukaryota > Metazoa > Arthropoda > Insecta > Hymenoptera > Eurytomidae > Sycophila > Sycophila quercilanae. Next base: position 12,077 of record JAWWEP010012660.1, on the reverse strand, counting down.
GTCTAATAAAACGTCAAAACACTTTGTAAGATCGCGGGAGACTCTGACTCTCAATTTCACGAGAGGAAATTTTTCACGAGAGAATTACGGAATATTTTAGTAATTGCCGCGTGATAAAGCGCTTATTATTTCAAGCGTTCGGAATTGAATCACCGGAAAAATTAAAACATTGCCAACAAAATAAACATGTTATTTGCATACGCACTTGCCTCCTCGAGAGCTGCAATTTTCTTCAATAAATCAAGTGTAAAGCACTTCGAGCCATTAATTTCGAGAGCACCACGTGGATGGGCCGCGCTATTAATCTTCGATAAATCGAGCGCGCACCTCGGTGCTTAAAGCTTTACGCGCTTGTCTCCTCCACCCCTCTCCGGGAGGAAAAATAAAAAAAATTTGCGAAAATTCCCTGGAAACGCAAACTCGGATACCCCTCCTGTGAGAAAGAAAGGGAAAACGCGCAGGTAATCCGTCTGGCCGCGCCGACCAAGATAATTTAGCACCTCCCGCGTGTATACCTGCCCCTATGCGCTGCAATCAGCCGGGACTGGCTCGGTGACTTCGCGTACGTGCCACTCGAAACGTAATGAATTGCCAGGCTTGTCCCGTGAAAAACCAAGCGCTCGTTAGGCTAATTAGCCTTTACACCCGGACCGATAAATTTTGGCGCGTGTGCAGGTGCGCCGCTACTCGCGGAGATGACGGCTGACGAGGGAGCGCGACCCGGAAGTGCGCGGAAAATTCGAGTGTTTCATCGCGCGCTGCGCAAAATAATCGACGGGACCAGCGAATAGTCGAACGCGGAGCGCGTACGTGAGCCAGTAGTCGCAACAAAGCGTAATGTTGAGAAACCGCGGCCGGTACTTGGTCGTTTTCTGAGTGTCGCGGGGTTACATTAAAAAAAAAAAAAAAAAAAAAAAAAAAATACGCACACACTGGAAACGATGAAGAAAAGTTTCCAATTGCTGTTGTTCGAGTGAAGTAGTCATTTACGCATTTGTGAAACGGAATGTTTCCCCTTTTATCGAATTATTGCGATAGCGGATTTTTTCTTTTTTTTTTTCAAAAAGTTCGTTTGATGACAGTTGTTAATTTTTAGTGGAAAGCGATAAATATGCAATAACGTAACATTATGCATTGGAACTGATGTCTGCAATTAACGCGATTACATTGAATAGTTTTGAGCTTGTCAGTTTTGCGTCACTCGGTATATCAAATAATTTAAAAAAAAAAAAAAACGTCCAGCGTAATTAATCACATGCAAAATAGTTTTACTGATTTATTATTACACAAACGAGCCACAATTCACATTTTAATTACGCCGATACATTTCCAATGCAAAATTTATTCATACTTTGACTTTCCAGATGTCCTATCGAGCGTCGGTCACTACAATAAGTATAGCAACCAAGCGATGGAGCACGCGAAAGTGACCAAACGGATCGGAAGCAAACACCGGCAGCGATTCGTTCGAGAATGCCGAAAATCAAAACAGCTGAGCTGCACATAGCGGCGACGCTTTTTCGCCTTATCGCCCGTATAATAGAGTGACACTCGTTCACGGCCAGCGCTGCAGATAGACGCGCGTCAATCGGGCTCGATTGCGAAAGCCCCTTAACGTCATCTCGCGCTCCTCCGCGCGGATCACGTCGTCGCGACTCTCGGCGGAGAGGACAAGTCGAGAGAAAGAGAGAGACAGAAAAGCGTAGCGAAAAAAAAAAGACTCGGAAGAATCGCGCTGACAGCGAGCTCCTTCCTCCGCTCGCCTCTCGCGCCTCGCCGTTTCGATAATGCGAACTCGCTATTCGCAAGCGCGCGCGTGTATATCGTTCGGTAATAGATAACTCGCGAGCCCCAAGCGCCCGGCGCACGTGAGAGACGCTCGAGGAGAACTCGTCGGGACTAAAAATTGCGATACCGAGATGCTGTAAAAATATTTTCTTTGCTTTGAATAATAAGCAGGATTTTTACGAGAGGCTCGTCCTTCGGTAAACCCGGCTCGATGTGGAATGTCGAGGCCCATACATTGGAATAATTTTCATCCGGCGGATTTCAGTTTCATTAATCCATTGTGCGAATGTCAAATTTCAAAATAGTCACCTTAATATCGAGAGCTCGTGAAATTAGTAATGCAATTGTTGGGTAGAATCGAGGTTTTTCAAATGATACCCGAGAAAGATTTTATTTGAATGAGGAAGTGAAATAAAAAATGGACAAAAAGTGGGAGGGAAAAAGTAAATCGTGACAGTTTAATGTTGCTCGTTATTATCAGAGCTTGGCGAAAATGACAAGTGTGTGATTACGTGATCGGCAGCACGCGCTCGCTTCTCCTTTGACGCATTACAAATTTCAATTGCGATTCCTCGCCTTGCGCCGCTTTGATTATCAACTGCAGCTCGAGTACATAGTCTATAGCGTAATTTTTATCTGTTTTGCTATCCCATTTCTCCTCTTTACTGATAACACAATTTTCACTATATACGCTTACTTGCGAATATTATTCTAATTGGCGCTGCAATTAAATTCAATCCTTTTAACGCGAAAACAGGAAACACTCACGGAGAGACACGTATGTACAGTTTAAAAGTATAAATTTGATTCATACCACTATCTCCGCGATAAACTTTATCAAAATACTTCTATCGTTACGCTTGCTAACTTCAGGCACAAAGAGACAAATTGACGAGAAAATGCCGTGTGAACCCCCTCGTCCAAACGAACTTTTCCTTCGCGCAGCCATTAACGAATGCAAATATAATCTTGAAATATTTTCAAGGTAAATCCGAAGCTACACGGTCAGTGCGAAGTCGCAGGGCCGCGTACTTAGACGCGCGCAGGATGTTTCTCCGCGCGAGCGCGCGGCATCGCCGTAATTGATTTCCGTGATTTACTGGTTCTTTTTCTCACGCGCCCACGTCCATGCAGGCGAACGCGTGTACACTGCCGCCGAGCGGACCCTTCGTGATCGCGGGTATATAACGAAAAAGCGGGTAATTTATTGCCGGCGATTTTTTCCTCTTTTTTTTTTTTTTAAACGCGCGCGATTCGATCTTGTTAATGGGAGAGATAAAAGATAATGATGCATGTAGCGCTCGGAGAGTACGAGAGAGGTGCGCGCTCCGACTTCTTTTGAAAGAAAAATACGGGCGTTTTGCGAATTACGCAATTACGTTCGGCTAAAGGAGCGATACTCGTTCGTAGAAACGCTACTTCCGCCAATTTGATTTCTCAATCGTTAAATTTGTTAAACGTTCGGCCTTTTTTTTCTGCGGTGCTTGCTCATTTCGAGCGTATACTTTTTTGGCGAACAATGTATTTACTAACGATCCGAGTTTATTTTTATTTATACTGTTAAATTTTAGTCGGTGCTATATGGTAATGCATTGAACTAATTGCATGTGAATAAACCTGTGGTTACACCCTCACCATTGGCGTTAAGCGCAAATCATCGCAATTATGTAAATAATACTAGGAATACCGGTTGTTAGAGCACACACGTATGGAAAGAAAATGTTTCCCTTTAAATCATCAATATTAATGTAAAAACTGTCTCAGAATTTGAATGCACGTGCACTCGTATTCATCGCAAAATACCCCCAATTTCAGACCGCAAATTAGCTAATCAAAATTATTTTCGTCCTTGCGGCAATAAAACTCGAGCTTTTTCGTAATGTCGCGCAACAAAATAAAAAGCAAAAGAAAAAAGGTAAACTGAAAAACAAGCGTTTCAAATAGCCGCGCAACGCATAATTTGCAAAAAGCAGCCCCCGAAATGAAACGGAATTTCGAAACGGCAGCTGTTTGCAAGTGCGAGCAGCCGTAAAAGCATCGCGCCGCGTATACACGGGATACTTTTCGTCCCCACCCCCGAATTTCGATGGGCTCGCGAATTCACCGGCGCGCTTACCGATGATGATTGCGAATTACGCACCGCTGAATAAAATATACGCAGCTAACCGGCTATCCAAACGCTCGACCGCCAGCTCGAACTGCAAAATAGCTCCGTGCCGCGGTGTAACGTATATACACGCGTGTACGTGTGCGAATACACATATACGCATATATACAGTGCAGTGCAGACGGTTGTGCATAGTTCAGTACACCTACGCGGTGTGCGGCGGCGTTTCAAAATGCGCTCGCGCCGGTCGCCGTTGCGCTGACGATGACCGTGCCGCCTCGTAAATCTCTCCTCTCGTTCTCGCCCTGTGGAAAATGCCTCTATCGCAATTATGTGTCGATCTGGTAAAAGCGCGAAACTCCAGCGAGATAATAAATTAATTCCATTCTAATGCAAGGTTAATGCCTGCGCCGTGCCGCAACATTCGAGGTTAGTGCTTTTTTTTTTTCTCCTCACGGAGCTTTTTTTTTTCTCCTCGGACTCTCCACCCGATCCTTTCAATCACGACTTGGCCATTTTCACATTGTATTTCATGATTCTGCAAGTTTTTCCGGTGACGTAATTTACTCCAAGTGAGGCAATAAAAACTACCATGTTGTAAATTTTTCACTTAATTATCTAATTAGAATCTTGGAAAATTTTCTCCTCCTTCAATGTCAGTGTTGTAAAGCGCTAGATGATTAATTGGAACTGATGTTAATCAATTTACATTGGAAATTGTTTTCCACTTCTTGAGGGTGGCGCATGTCTATACCGTAAATTTTCTGATAGCTACATTCATTAACGTATATATCGCATTCTTTAAAAGTAAAGACTATTAACTTTTCCCATTTAGAGAATATTTCCAAAATATTACAGGCATCGAGAAAACGTACTCAATTATTACAAAACTCATTTTAAAAGTGCAGGTGCAAACAAACCGGCGACAATATAGCTGGAGTCTGTAATTAGGTATTATAAAACATTGAAACTGCTCGTCGACGCGACAGTAAGTACGTCGAAGTGCTTTAAAGCATAGCACAACTCGTATAATTATTAAAGCGCGTTGGTGTTGAGCTAAACTTAAAGTACCACTCCACCGAGGCAAGGAGCGCGGAGCTCGCATACGCCGAAACGCGATAATCGCGCGGCTATTAAAATTTGATTAGCGTGCGCCCAACGCGCGGACTGGACGTCCGAGGCGCGTGTCGCTCGCACGAGTCGTCGACCTGCTTCCTCTCGCGGCGACACGGCATTAAGCCTCCTCCTTTTCCGAGAAATTACGCCAAGCGTACGTCGCTCAACAAGCGGGACACGTAACGTGAGAGAACACCGCGGAGTCCCGATGCTCGAGGATCGTCCAATCCGGCCCTTCTCCAACCACTGTAGAGAATTCGACGTCCTCCATTTCAAAAGTCCGAAATAAGATTACACGCGATAGATTTCTCGAAGCACTCATTTTCTATATGAATTAGGATAATTGCGCGAATTACATCTCGCCGTGTGATCTCGCACTTTACCGCGATTACTATTGTCTTTATTCTCATACGCCGCTAGATTAAGGAAATTGAGAGAGCGTCGAAGCATCCGGCGACCCAATAAATTTCGTTGCCTTCGTTACGCGGGTATACACACGAGCAACCGACGCGCCTCGTCTCGCGGGCAATTTGCGTAAACTTAAAAGTCACGCTCGAAAAAAAAAAATGAATTTTCTGCGCCAATCGCCTCCCTGTCCGAGGGCCGCGCGCGTAATTACCAACAAGTGACAGGGTAAAAATCAGTCGGAAGGAACGCGATTTTCCGTGGGATGCGCGGGCGAGCGGAAGAAGCGCGCCGGAAGTGGGATCGATCAAACTTTCGATTACGCAGTATATATACCAAGTCGAAAATGAGGCGATGAATAGACAATGGCCGCGCGCATAGGGGGATCGGCGACGTGTTACGATTACGTCATACCCTTAATACATTTTTTTGTTACTTTTATCAGGCGCGTTTCGCGGTACAAAAGAATTGGTTTTGAATGAAAGCGCCGTAACTGATTATAGTCGTAGCTGAGGACTAATAAACCGCAAATTTATAGCCTCATTCTTTTACGATGCTCGTGCCAGAGCTGACACGGCACATTCGTGCAACCTCAGGTCGATGTCTTGTTTAGATAAATTAATAATAAAAATTGAGACAAAAATGGGCGTAAAACGTTATTGCTCGTGGCGGGATTTAAATCACCGGAGAAAATTACATTAGATTTAACTGCCCTTCGAGGGGCAAAAATCCGCAGCGCGCGCCTATCTTGACACATTCGCGATTTCCAGCATTCCTCGCGACGCATTAAACCAAATATAATTATCGTGTATATACATATACCTCCATTCTCGCACGAGCAGCACTTAAAACAATAAAGCAGGCGAGGAAAGGATCGAGAGGTTGCCTTCGGTATACGAGCGCTTGGGTCAGGCCCCGAAGAGCTCCGCCAATGGCAATAAAGGTGTCCCATTATTTTCGCGCGTGTCGCACTCTCCCGGGCGCATTAGCGTGGGCCTCGGCCCCGTAATTACCCTTTATCAAAAGCAGCTGGACAGGCGCGTAGGTGGCTGTTCGCGGAAAGCAATTACATGTAAATACGCTGCCTCGTCTCGCATGGCGGGCCATCTCAGGCGCCAAATTAGTGTTTACCATTTTCTCTCTCTCGGAGGCGACTTTGAGGCCGCGAGCGCCTCGCCGCGATTTACCGCTATCTCCGATACGGAAGGATACGGGGCCGAGGCGGGATCCCCGCGGGAGCGATGCCGCGACGCGCTTACATCGGCGATTTAGCGACGATTTAGTTTATTTTATTGTGACCCACTCCCGGGCTCCCCGCGCCGTATCCGCGCATACCCCCCTTGACACGAATGTATAACTTTCGCGTCCGATACAATCTTAACTCGTCTCGCGAGCTTTCCCGATATATCGCCGGAGCGTCGATTCCGAGAATTAAAATATTCCAATTGATATGGGGCCTGTATCTGCATTTTTCAGAGATGCCGTTTTCAATCTCGTGTCGTATTAAAAAGATCTGCGCATTTTTGCGTGAAAAGAAACATAATAATGGAAATGTTTTATCGTGAACTAGTATATAATGAAAAATTAAATGTTCTGCAAACTAGTGCGCATACAAGTGTGTTCATTATCTCACTTCACTCTATCACTGTACCATATACTATCGCGTAAAAATGAGACCTCCGATAAACATGTATTTAGAATTCAAAATTGAAGCTTTAATTAAAAAGAAAAAGGAAAAAAAAACACTTGTTCTATTAATTACGCCGATTATCCCGTTATTTTACTATTAAAGTTGCACACTTTAATGTCAATAAAACTTGACGTATATTACAATGTCGAGCCTCGCGAACGGCCAGATGTAATTTTCTTCTAAAATTTTATAATTCGCCCAGTCCCGTTGTAAGTCAAAAGATATACAATTATTCCAGATAAATCAGCGAGCTAATTATTTGTCGTAGTTTATTAATATTTAATAGGTTGCGAGAACGCGCGGAAATTTGCATATTCGCCATAAAGCAGCGCAGGGTCGCCATATAAATAAAGTCCGCGGTAATTTCAGCATTTAGTTCATTGTCAAATTTATTATCGCGGGGTAAAGTGCGCGAGTCAGCTGGAAACGGCGCGGGGGCGCCCTCGGCCCGTTGAAAATGACGTAAAATCGCACTTAAATAATAAAGCGGGCCGTTCGACGCTAAATAACGGAGGCGCGATGCATCCGCGGGTCGCGCGCGTAATAATAACAATCCCGAAGCGTTGACCCGCGATTTATCCAGTCGGCGCACGTAGCACGCGAGCGGAACGGTTTTCACGAGCTCTCGGCCGCGAAAAACTAATACGACGCGCACGAGCGTTCGGCAGCTCACGTTTTCCATAACAAACGTCATCGGAGCGAGGCCCCCCCTGCGGGGGGGGGGCCCTATCGGGCCGCGCCATCGGCACGACTCGAAATTTTCGCGCTCCGCAATGTCAAGGCGAGCGGCGACGGGGGCGCAAATGCATTAGCGCACCGGCAGGAGGAAAAGCGGACGCGCGGCCGGCGACGAATATTTTATCGATCGACGAGTCGTGAACCTCGCGGCGGATGCGCCTCGTAAGAGCGAGGTTAAAAACCTCGTGATGAAAAAGTGGAGAGCGGAGGAGACGCGAAAACAAACGACGCGGAGGAAAGGAAAGGCCGATACGCGGAGGGGGAGGGAGCGCCGACTAAAGTTTGAGGAAGAAACTAACTGGGCGTTTCGTTCGATCCGCGTATCATTTTATTTATTTATTTTACGAACATAGACATGCATTTTACAGTAGTTTGAAATAAATACGGAAAGCAAAGTTACAAAGTGAGCAAATACAATTAAAATAATTTTTTAAATTCACCTACAGCCTCATCAGCTGTTCCTTATGTTTTATACTTGTTTTTACAATTTTTCGTGGATTTTACTACTCGGTGTAGAGATCCTATTTTAATTGAAATTACCAGAGACGTAATCCATTTTTTATGGTAGAACGGACGTGAATTAAAGCTGGCTGCTTTATATACCCATATGGGCTAACAAAAAAAAGGTTATATAGGCGCGCGGAGTAACGCGAAATTGCAAATCGGATTGAAGTAATACTTTAAAAGCTTTTGAAACTTTTTAATTCATAAATCCAGTCCGATCCGAACGGTAAACATTAAAAGCGATCAATATACATTATTCTCCAGCCAGTCGATTTTACGTAACGCTCAATATCGAAATTCTGAGGAGCAAAAGATTACTCGATTTTTCCGGAGAAGAAAAGAGGCCAGATAAGTCTCGGGTGTAACAATCGTTTCAATTTTCACATAAATGAAGTATCGTAATCCCTTTTACGGCTCTTATCCACCTGGCCATACCGGGGCTCTTACACTATTCGCCAATGCACTCACAGCCTTCTGCAAACTCGCGACGACGAGGCTTCCTCCGCGCTTTATCATTTTCATTTCCGACAGATGTCTCCAATTAATTTGTTCGCGAGCACTTAACATAACTCGTCGCGCGATAACTCGCCCATAAATTTTGCCTTCAGATTATTGCGCCTCGGCTGCTCCTTCCCTTTTTTTATTCCCTACTCCTCCTCCCCTCAATTTTTTTTTCTCACCCGCGACACTGCTCTCCGCGCCGCGGATCTCTCACTTTCTCTTGCAATCTCGGACATGCTATCCAAGTGCGCCAAGTACCATTAAGGTCTTGCTCGAGCGTAAACAAAATGCGCGGGTAAAAATAGCTGCGCGCGGGGAAACAATGTATAAATCACGATCTCCTTCCCTCTCCCTTCTTTTTTTTTTTTTAGCTCAACTCGCCGCGATGCGTAATGCGCATGCAATAAATTGCATTACGCGCACGCGCACAGGCAGATTATCTCGCACGAGGATGAATTTATTGGCGCTACTTTTCAAAAGTGCGCGGTCGACCCGTAAACTGTTTTGATGGTGGTCAGGACGAAGTCGTTGAATAACGGGGAAGATTCAAAAATTCGCGCTGATGGAATGCCTGCGATGCGGTGCGCTGCGTAATCTTAGAATTTATTCAAAATTAATATAAATGTTTGTAAATATTCAAAATTCGTGTCGAAATTGCCTCATGTTTGTTGTTGCGGCCGTTTTTACTCGCTGCACTCAATTCAGATAAGAAAAATTAATCTGGCGAATTTCGTGTTTACAACAGTCGTAAAAAAAGTTAAACAAATGTCATGTACTATCGCCACACTATATACATTTTTGCCTTCGCAATCATTCGGACACTGACTCTTAAGTTATCGAAATGCGCTTGACCCAATATTGTATTTAAAAAATTAAGAACTTATTGACGACATTACTAATGGAAAATAAAAATCTCACTTTATAATTATTCAAACAATTAAAATTCCTGCTGTTACTTCAGTATTTTTCCTTTCAATATTTTTCTAATTCCTTTTTATAGTACCAAATAAAATACCTAAAAAAAAAATAAAAAGATAAATGCTATCAGTTTTACATACGATAACACGTGAACCAGTGCAAGAAAAAGCTTAAGCACGCAACTGCGTCGTTAAATAATTTCCTCATTATCGTTTCTCAATCACGAAAACATCAAACCGATCGTATTGAAAGTGCGTTCACCTCGACGCACGAATTTTTTCTTCAGACGGTCGTTACAAAAAGTAGATGAAACAACGCGCAATTCACCTTTATCGCTCGTTTCTGGCGGCGATAACAGAGTTCACTTCGCCAAGTCTATAAGATAATGTTTATTTAACCTAATGAACATTCATTCACCGCTATCGGCGCGTCCCGAAAGGAGCAAAAAAATATCGGCCGCCCGATAAAATCTCAACGGAAAAAGGTCCCATAATTCACGGCGCAGAGTCGCGCGCGACTCGAGATGCCGTTGCAGCGGCGGCAATTTCAACGGAACTTCATTAAGACAATCAGCCGCGTCGCGGCAAAACAATCGTCCTTGTCGCGCGGCTGCATTATACGATGACGTCCGCGAGAGGCCCGGCCGGCTTTAGCCCCTGATGGCATTACGGTAAGCCGCCCATCGGCGAAAATGACGTTTTCTCGGGGAGTGCGAAGTTCCGAACGACAGCGACACCGAGACACGCCTAATGCTTGTTGCTCCGGATGAACTGACGTTCGCAGAACCGCACGCTGCCGCTTTCCATTGTCTCTTTTTCCTCCGCCTCGCTTTAAAATGCTGCCCTTGCTTTTGCATACAAAAGACCATTTCGTTCGCTAAATAATTATGGAGGTATTCGAAATTATTTAGTAAATTTTAATTCGGTCGATAAATATAGAAATAAAGCTTTAATTATGACTGAATCTCGCTAGTTGAAACCGACGCGCTTATCTAGAAAATTATATGTATACCTAGTATTTCTCGCGTATTAACATTCGGTGAAATCTTTTTCGCCGAATTAAATCACGCGTTTCCTGTCCGAAAAATTCTCCGACGGCTAGATGAGCAGCGACGCGCAATCTGCTCGCGAATTATCAAAAAAAAAAAAACAAGACAGCAGCCGACGTTATTCGTCGTAATTTCGCTCAGCGGAAACGCCGGCGGATCGGCGATCTTGCGGTCACGTCCCGCCGGACAACGGCGCCAGCGATAAAAAAGAAAGCCGAACGAGTAATTAATGATGCGACGCGTAAAATTTTGCGCGCGCTCCTGAGGGAAGGGGTAAAATTTGAGAAGCTGCGCAAAATAGACGCTTAGCCAATTAAAATTGGCGATGCGAGCGAGGCGACGAGGCCGCCATTCCGAGAAGTCCGCCGGCGCACGCGGCAGATATCGCGCGTGCGGCGCATAAGTTATTTCGCGGCGAAAGGAGAGCCGCGGGACCGCGATCAAGGACGAGCTTACATCAACGAGTTATCGGTCGGAAAAATATTATACTGTCGCGTTGCAGAATCGACCGTGTAAACAATGGGCCGTTCATCCTCTTACTCGGTTTCTCCGCTTATCTCGCGGCCCACGCACGTGCAAAAAAAAAAGCGACGAAAGCTCGGACTTGCGGGCGACTGGACGGTCACCGTAAAAACGGCAAAAAAAAAACAGCGATTGCACGTTATATACGGGCGCACACTTTGCAAGGTACGCAGGGAAAATTGATGGAAAAAGTTGGCAGAGAGAGAGAGAAAGTTTTAAAGCTCCGACGATAAGGCTTCGCCGACCTTGACTCACAAAAATATTTATTCGGGGAGAGCAACATTTTTACAGTTTAATTTCAAGGTCACGCAGATAACGGCTGACGAATCGAGCGCGCTCTGTGATTTAAACGAATTCGATTAAGAATGTTACCCGTCGAAGTGAATTTAATGAGGAAACTCTAACGCGTCGTCGCTCGTTCCCAATAACTTTTTTTTATCGTTGGCATACATTTTTCTTAAATCGTCAAAAAAAATTTGTATAATTATACCGAGCGCGACCTTTATCGTGAATATTTCATTGCGAGCGCAATCGTTTTGAGAATATTTTGACGTAAAACGAGCAGTATCATTCAATACGAGAATCTCAAGAATTAGCTTGAAAATTTACATTTTTTCATGCAACAGTCTCGCTTATCTGCAGCTCGAGTGCAATTTTCTATTTAAGTACACTGAAAAAAAAGTAAGAAATCGAAATCGATGGTTAGTTGTTTCAATTAATATTTGATTGAAACAAATAAA
>JAWWEP010012584.1:0-19576 GCA_035582995.1 Sycophila quercilanae | reverse complement strand
TCTTTATAGTGCCCTCAATAAAGTTTGGCAACCTGTAATATGTGTTCAACAATTTTTCTCTGTTAAGAAAGGTATATGGAAGAGAATGCACCGGGTCCGGAACGCGTGCTTGATCCAAAATTTTTAATCATGGATCGACATCAAAAGTGCTTATTTTTTGTAGAATTGCTCATATATAGCCCTAACTCAAGCCGCATCCGGGCAAGTTCATACCTGGCTGCGAGCAATGCAGATTCCGAAGGAATCTGTATCTCAGTTGTAAACTTGAAAGCGCCGTAAAAAAAATTTAGTCGCGTGAGAATCTTTTTTGGGATAAAAGTGAGATATAGAACCTTTTTTTAGAGTAAAACGAGGTTGCACCTTCTTTGGGCGATATATTTTTTTTTTTTATATCAAACTTATATTTTTCTTTTCTTGCGTTAGGATGTTGTTTTTTCATATAACTAAATGTTTTTTATTCTCTATAAAAAAAAAAGAATTTTAAATGTGGCAGTAATTTTAGCAGAGAGTGTTTACCTCACAATTTGATCCTGCTATACTATTAAAACTCAATAGCAGTTATTTGTTCAGCACTAACTAGCAAAATTAATTTCCCCACAAAGACCGATTGCCGCAAAGTTTTAATAAATGCATTTAAATGCAGTAAATTCCTTTCTCTTACCTTAGCGTGTTTCAGATGCCTTTTGCCTTTGTACCACGTGATTACGGCGGGTGGCCTCGAGCCCGTCGTTTCACATTCCACCACATAACGTTCCTCTGCTTTCAAGGATTCATTTCCGGTATCTTTTCCATTAGGCTTTCGTATTGTAGCCGTTAGCGGTTTCACTGAAAAAATTTTAAATATTTTCAGTTGAATTTTAAGCGTAATATGCAGGGTAATAAATTCAATGTGGATTCTATTTCTTTTTATTTCAATCTATAACCGAACAGAAATGAAAGAAAGAAATCTTGCGAAAATACGATACATAAAAATAATAATTTTCTTTATTAATGCTGTTCGTACATTCTGAAATGCGAATAAATTACACGAATAAGTGTCACTAGAGAAAATATTTTTAACGAAAACGATGATATCGAGTAAAATGGGAATTTATTGTAGTCATCAAAAATATTAATAAATTGTCGGTATTAAAATAAAAAAAAAAGTAGTTTTTCTTTTCAAGGATTAAATGTCACAAACCTTATAATAAGAGCGAAGGGTAGCGAGGAGATGGAAACGAGATTTGAGGGAATAATAAAATGGAAAGAGAAAAGGCCATCGGCGAGGTAAAATAAGGGGAATCTGGAGTACGAGCGAGTGAATAAATTGAAAAGAGACGGAGGCTGCGGGCACGAGAGGAAAGAGAAATGCGGCGAAAGGGTAAAAGTTAGAATTTCCGCAGGACGCTAATCGGAGCGGACCATTGAAATTACGTCGAATGTCACTAATTACGTTCTGTGATTACGTCGGAGGCGGTCGCCACCTCAGCTACGTGAGGTCGATATTAATCGAGTCATTGATTCCGCATAAAATCGCAATCAGCGGATCGGCATAAGCGCGTTGACGTTATTCTATTTAGAGGTAGTCCGCGCATACATAAATGACGAGTCGCAGGGGGGCGGGTGGGGTGGAAGGGGGGAGGATGCATAGGGGGGAGGGTGGCGCCCGAGGCCGATTTTGCATTGTGCAAAATCGAGAAGTCGCATGCTGCCGGGTTATTTGTTTGCTTTTCAATCTCTCCCTCTTCCTCGTCCGATTTTATTTATGCAATCTGCATTTTTCCCCGCGAGCGTGCAGCGATATTGTTTTCAATTTTGCGCGATAGAGGTGACGATTTTCCGGCGTGACGGCGGCGTCGCGATAAATCTGGCTTTCCAATTGGCCCAATACCGCTCGCCGGATACGATCCGCTTGCCCGTGAAATATGAAATCTACACCGGGGAGGGTTGAAGCGAGGGGTGCCGAGTGAGAGAGGAAACGCGCTAACGACTGACTCTTCACGCGGCTGCGGACGATTTACGAATGATCGCGCTGATCGCCCGCCGCCCGTTCTTCTTCTTCTTCGCCGAACGACCCGTTAAAAGCGAATTCATTTGAAATTCGAACTACAAAACTGCTAGAAAAACCTTTTATAAGCAACGAACTATCAATTAATGTCCGTTTGTAGATAAAGTTATAGATAATTTTTTTAAAAGTTGTGACGTCCCGGTAAGGGTCGCAAATTATAAAAGGGAAATAAAACTTTTTTCTTGCGCCGAAATGTAGGCAAGCCGCTTAATTAGAATAGAAAATTTATATTAGCCCAGATGGCGATGAGCCGAGCGCGCGCGATCAAAACAATAGGAGCGCGCGGCTCGTAAACAAAACAGAAGTCTATAAGGCATATAGTCTGGCGATGCGCGACCGAATGGCATCGATTATCACACGATCAAATATTTTTGTAAACCCTTCCAGCGGGTCCCCTTACGAGCATTACGATCTAGGGTGCACTTTGCCGATGCAGGGCCGGAAATAAAAAATAATCCTTGATAAATGTTAATAGCATAAAATCTCGTTCTTGTACATATTTCTTATTTCAACTATTCAAATCTTTGTTAATAAATTATCTTGCATTATCTTTAATTAATTTACATTTTCTTTTCTTTTTTATGTTTATGTGTGAGTCGATCAATACTAACCAGGGGCGGTCCTTGAGGGCATTGCGCACCTCTTGGGTTATTCCCCACTAACACCAAATAAAGTCGGAGCGGCGGCGGGTGTACAGGGAAACAGTGCGCTTCCCTGGCCCATGCCGCACTGGCCAACGAATATTGCTAAAGTGGCGGACAAAATCGTTATTACAATGATTTAGTTCCTTCCACTTGGGCACCCAACTACCACCTGCACCTGCCGAATACTTCGGGTCTAAGTATATTTATAGAACCCGGTTTCGCGTACTAGGAGGCTCTTTCCGGCTGCATTTGCTTCAGGAGCATTGCGCTCAAGGCAACTGCATTGCCGATGCAGAGCTCTTGAGCAACGTGCGCGTTACAAAGTATAGAGAAAACAAAATATAATTGCAGTGTGAGAGTGAAAAAATACATATTTGCATTAATATATTCCGTAAATGTATTAAAATAAGTATTTTAATTCAAACAAAATAAGAAAATGAATTAATCCTAATATAAGAAGGCTTCAACGTCTAATGCTAATTATAGAATAAGTTATTGAGTCTAATGGAAGATTACAGCAATAAAAAATTAAAAAATAAAAATATATTTTTAAATTAAAAAAACTTAGTTTTGAAAATGGATTGATCCTGCTTTGCTTCGATGTATAATAGAAGCCATTTGTAAATTTGCCTCGGTTCATCAATTTATTGTATGGGAAAGTATTGAACGCTTTGTTTTTTTTTTCATCGAAAGCTCAGATTAAAAGGAACAGCCCGTAAATAGACGTAATTCATTTACATTTTTATTTGAATTTGACAATTGAGACGGGACTTTCATCGTGAATCCGGAAAATCAAAGGGTAGAGACTACCAGCAGTTTTTGATTCGCGCGGTAGCTTTAGATTTTGCTCTGCAATTTAATTCGAAAGCTTTTTCCTAGCTCACTTTTTAATCCTTTTAATAACGTATCTTCAATTCATTCCATTCGTGTAAATCTAACTGAATTCAACTGACCACTAACACTAAATCGGATTTATTATATACGAGAAAAATAGATAAAGTCCTTTATTAAAGTTATTTATAAAATCTAATGATTGCTAAGATATATTCAATTCGCCTTTTTATTTTATTATTTATAAAGTGTTGATTAATTACATTTGAATACTTACGATTCAAGTCGAGAATGATGGACACTTGTTTAGGTTCTACTAGATGTGTATTTTGCGCCTGACACGTAAAGTTGTAGAAAAGGTGTGATCTGCTTAACGATTTAATAGATAATCTGGAAAAAATGTCTTAGTTTGTAAAAACACATGAATTTTATCCGAAAGAAAAATATTATTTTATATCGCTAATTTATATTTTTTTAACAGTTTATCAAATTATCTGCTCTTTTTCTTGTCAAAATCAGTGTTTCTTAATTTCTCTGTCACAATAAGTCGTCAAGGCAAAGAAAAAAATACTTACTTTTTTTCGATGACATCGCCAGCAGTTCTTTCGTAGGAAACATCTAGTTTTTTCTCTATGCCGTTGACGAACCATTTGACAATGGGCTCAGGCCTCCCTGCAACATGAAAAGCACAATCCAAATATAAATTTATCAAGTTGTAAACCATCGCCCCCCTCCCCCAGCAAAGTATTGTAAGAATCACAAAAATCATAGATTAATTCATTTCTGAAGCACAAGAGTACGCGATGATTTAAATGTGGGCTTTAATCTTTTAAAATCTTTTTTATTTGATACGGCGCAGAATATTACTGTATCTATGTAATGAAAAGTTTTGAAGAACATGAATTTTACTTTAATAATATTACTTTGGTAATCAAAGTTTATATTGTTATATTAGTAATATTCTACAACACAGATATAAATAATATAGGAGTATAGTAGATTTGAACATCAAATCTGTCGAAATCAATGCGAAACTGTCTGTAATAATGTAATATAAAGTTACTTAATAGAGATCAGCGGAACAAAAGAGGACTACCTCACTCGCAGTTAGAAAAAAGACTACTAAACGGTAGATGAGTTCGTAGTAACTTTTAAATTAGTTGATCCCTCAAAGAGATAAAAGGCTGGATATTTTCTCAGGGTAAGAAGAAAGAAAGCGGGAGGAGTCGGTTGACCAAGTCAAACTCGCAAGAAACTCTTAATCTGATCATTACTTTTGCTTCATTGAATTTCGTTCGGGTCAATGTTTACAACTCTCTTTTTTCGAGTAGTGTCTCGAACATCGCACGCTTTTCTCTCTCCACGGTGATTTTGCTTTAATTTCTTTCTTTCTTTTTTTTTTTAAATCATAAAAGAGATTATTTGTCTTCGCACTCGAGCAATAGTCGAATCAATGCAAAAGTACAGCTGTTAAATTTAAGTGCTCGATTTAATTGCTGGCATTACTGTACTCTTTATGAGGTGCATTATTTTAATCGGATTTTATTTGTCGTTCCCGGACAACTCGTTTAATTAAGCTATAAAAATGGTCCGCGCTCATTCGTAACATTCGCCCGCTGTAACGTGCGGCTCATTTTTGTCCCTCCGATTTTCTAGACGTCGCTTTTTTATCCAGCGAATGACAAACGACTGTCGATTAAAAAAAGAAAAGAACGCAAACGGAAGAACATCTATCAGCTCCTCCTAAAACATTTTAACTATTTCCTTTCGAGAAAGTCCTTCGCATTAGACAATGGCTATAGCATCCAACTTAATTTTATTCAAAACAAGTAGCGCAATCACAGTATCTAGTGACGTGTAATAAACGATTTAAATGCGGAAAATCTGGGCGAGCAGCCTCGTAGCTCGCGCGTCACTGGAAAAAAGAGAGTGTCAGGCCGCGTTGCATTGTTATTCACGATGCGCAGCGCGGCCGGAAATCGCTATTTAATTTTCCGGATAAAGCTTGCGAAACGACTCCTAAAATTACCCGCCGATCTCGAGCATCCCGGCTTTTGCTTAAATTGGCTCACGGCGCCGTTGTTATTCTCGGAATGGCTCGGTGTGCGATTGCGTTTTAAGTGCGTCACGCTTGCGCCCCAATAGCTTTGAAAATATTTCATTGCACTCAACATTTTTGCGAGGGGCCCATTTTACCTTACGCGTTTTCGACACTCCAAACGGTGCATCGAACGATGCCATAAGTAAAATGGAGGATTGCTTGCATGATCGAGTCGATCAATTTAATTACGATGCGAGCAATGTTAATCAAAGTGCGCGTTAATTAAAATTCAATTTAATTTGAATTTGATCTTTCCGCTCGCTTATTGGAATACTTAATTTAATAGAAAAAAATGTTTTAAAAAATCTCGGATGATCAATTAAATTAATTTCGGATCTTCGTCTGCCTCAAACGTCGAAATTCAAAGACTTTAATGCACCGGATCCACTAATAGATTTTTCGCCATTCTAACCTCAAAATCGCGTGTTCAACTTGATTTTGCGGCTCTCATGGCGAAAAATACTATACGAAACTAGGGCGTAAGCGAATTTTTGCCTCTCGACTTTTCGACCTCGCTTCGCTCGGCCGAAAAACGTCTCGGGAGGCAAATAATCCGCTTCCGCCCCAGTTGCGTAATGTACTATTTAATTTAAACTTCAGCTTAAATAATTTTTTTAAACCAATAATTAAGATAAATTAAGATACATGCGCTATTAGATCCAAGTATCATCTAAGAATTCATAAAAAGAGAGAACTTTTGAAAGATTTACCCGCGAATTTAAAGTTCCGCAAACTTTTCTTTAAGACTCGAAGCTTGTAACAAGGACTTGCAAGGAATCTCATGCCTTTGGTTTTTCTCCCTGACCTTAAATCCTCCTCTCGCGCGGCAGCCCCGTGGCTATCTTCTCCAAAGTAGCCCTAAGGAGAGGTAGTCGTGAGCGTGGAATTAAAAAAAGAAGCACGTCGTGCGTACAACATCTAACGATGTTTCCGGCCAAGTCCTCGTAGCGTGAGGTCGAGAAGCGCACGCACTTGGCTGTCTCACTTAATAAGGCTTGGTGCATCATTTATCGGAGAAGTAGGGCGTCTGTCTCTCGCGAGCCCCGAAGGCTGTACAAGCATCGGTTCGCGAGACTCCGAGGGGTGGGTATAGAGCCTCGGTGCAAGTCACCCCAGGGGGCGCGACGGCGTTTCCTAATCCCGGTAGTAGATCCCGTTCGGTTTGAGCGAATTAAAATTCGCGCTTTGCCGCCGAGAGATAGGCGCCCTCGAGAATAACGGCCGAGAGGCGGTGGGTGGGTGGAGGGATCGGCCGGGAGCGCTTTCGGTCGAAGGGATCTCAAAGTCCGGTAGTTATAAAGTCAACGCCGACAGCGGCGCAACCCCTTTAAGTACTAATGCAAACGACCGGGCGAGCTTACGAATTAGACCTTGGGCCCTGCTGCGCACCGCCGATATCCGCGGAGGCGGAAGGAAATCGGGCCGCACGTACACGTACGAATGCGATGCTGCGACGCGGGACTTGGGGAGGGCGACAACTGGGGCGGCTTTTGCATATTGACGCTTCCTATAGATTTGCCAAAGGAAATTAAATAGAGTCTGCGTCTAATGCGCAAATATTTTCCCGAATGTTTTTAAAAGTGGCCTGTGCAATTTACTGTACTGTTTAGATATAACGAATATTGTTTTTATTAAAGTGTAAGGCTTGTAAATAATCATAGCTTTCTACTTATTAAGAATTTGAGTTCTCTAATTGTAGCTGAGTTAAGAAAGCCCGTTTTATTGTTATCAATATTGTTAAGTAATCTTTTTTCAATCATACGTTGAAGTATCATTTCATATTAGTGACATCAGAGCTCTGTCAAATATTCATTTACATCTATAAACTTTTATATTAAGGGTCACGACATACTGCTTACAATGAATACTATTTTAAATTCTAGAATTTCTGAAGGAAGATAATTACACTGCTAAATTTTAATTGCAGTATTTCGTATTTTCTTAAGAGAGCCTTAGCATTTAACGTTTTCTCGAAAGAAGGCTACAGCATTCCACGTTTATTGGTCATAAAAATTGTTCTAAACTAGCGAACGTATAACTGGCGCGAACCTTTGCTAACGTGCAAATTCCACTTCCACCAGTATGAAAGCTATAATTTTTTTCATGAATCCTGAAAATTTGATACGTTTCAAATTAAAAAAAAAAGTTTTAAAATTCAATCAGCTAAGTACAAAAACTCGAGCCCAAATTTAATTGGAGCCAGTTGCACGTCTGCAATTTATTAAAAGAAAAAAAGAAGAATAAAAAAAGCTTTCGCTTACTTTCATGCAGTAACGAGAAATAATTTAAATTGCTCGGCGTGTAACTTGATAAACCACTGCTCCGTCAAACTAAATAATTCACTCCACTCAGGCGGAGACAAGCGATTAGTCGCTACACCGCTATGATGCCAGGCGAGCGCTCAACTGAAAGGGACTTTGTGCTTTTTGAACTCCGGATCTTTGGCGACGTGTCGGAAAAGCGAGGGCGAGGCACGCTTGAAACTTTAACGAGAAACACGCCGGTGATATTTATGTGTATATCTCTGTGTGTGTGTGTTTTTTTTTTCTACTCGGTCATCCCCTCCGCCATGGCCACGCGGTAGAAAGACACTTTGTGCATTGTGATGCCGCTGGCCGAAAACAACTCTTTGCACTTTAGTTAGAGCCTCGGTGGCTTTAGCCCGCTGACAGAATTTCTTCCTCTTAGCACTTTTGAAATTAAACTTTCATTGCCCCTCGAGAGTAATGCGATGCGCGCTACCTTTTTCACCGTGTAATCGCCTACGCGAAGTGGACGTTACACTCGTTTTGCTCGTTTTGTCGCCGTCGTCGGTTCTGGCGTTAAGCGCGGTCTGAATACGCCGTACTTCGTAAATGAGACTAATGATTGTATTATTTATCGTGAAATAAAGCTTATCGTCTCGAAATCTAAGGATAATCTGTCAAATTACTTAGCGTTCGTAAGTTTACTTCTAACTGTATTGGATGTCGTAGTTACGTATAGAGGTAAAAGAATAATGACTGACAAATATTTTAGGTTCGTCATTACATTACATTAGGGTCGCACGTAAAATTAATTATTTTTATTCAGACCCGTAAGAAAGGTAGAACGCCAGAAACAAAGTCTACAACACGCCAATAATCGACAGTATGAAAAATGCGATGCGTAATAATAGCGCGTATCAAAGGAAATTATCGAACACGCTATTTATACATTTATTTCCATCGCTTACAATTGCTACCCAACCAACTCACTAGGGACGACTCCCTCTCAGAGCCAGTAAATGTTTTCTCTGAAGCGTGTACTTAGTCGCAACCGGTCGTATAGGGGTTGCCGTAATATTTTCTTTTTGCGAATAAAATTTTCCCTTTTCTCATATCGAAGTGCCACACGTGAACAATAGTAAAAATGGCATACCAACAGGATGCTAAATATATTTCGTATAAAATAAATCGACTATCGATAAACTTTTATAAATATGAAAAGTTGTTTTTGAAAAAAGCCATAAATTTTGTTGTTTACTCTTGTTTATTTTCCGAAATTAATTGGGGATTATTAGTAAATATGCTTGCAAAAACGTACAAATATTTATTACAATTTTGATAGCGTTGAATTTTACCTGAACTCGAGAGAGGGGAGTATTATTTGAGCATATAACTTTATCTCTTGTGCACAAGTCGTTTGTTTTTATTATCCGATGATTATTCATACTATTGTTTACACTCCGTTATTTTCTATTGATATTGTTTTTGCAGGAGAAAACTGGAGCACACTTCATGCCTCAGGGCGAATCGAACTACATTTTAATTTGATAAGTATGTATATGCACGTTATTGAAAATATATTCAGCTTTCAATCTTCCGTTAAAAAATCTCATTTTTAGTAAAAATTCGATAGTCATTTCGTATTTTTTTATTTTTTCTAATCGGTTTTTATTAAATACAAAGGTTTAATGCCCAGTGAAGCAAAAAAGTGTTATTTATTTAAAAACGAATACCCTGGATTTTTATGTTTATAAGCATAATAGCGATCAGTCTATTAAAAAACTAAGAAAATACCGATCAAGCTTTTTTTTTATTTATAAAATACCGAAAGTATTTTTCTTCTTTAATCTGTACAAATCAAGTTCTTATGTTCAAAATTATGCAAAAAGCTTCGGTTCGTTTAAATAAAAGAAAATTACGTTTAAGTTCTTTTGAATGCTGGTATAAGAATCCCATAAGTAAGAGAAAAGAAGGCCTTTGGGAGTTGTGATTTTTCTCAAGCTCTCTCCTAAGATCCTTCGCAATTAAGGACTTCGGAGCCGCGTTGATCCAGGTCTAAAAGGAAAGTATGCCAGGAAGACCACACAGAGAGAAGAAAGTGTAGGATCTATCCTCAGTCACTTTCTCGCTTTTTCGCTAACTTTTAATTTTTCCTGAGGAAAGTTAAAATAATTGCGTTTTGGCGCTTTGTAACTTCCATTCCCGGGCGCGCGTTACTTCGGCTTTAACATCCACCAGGGATAATTCGATAAACGACGTCGGCATCGCACGCACCCAGATCTGATAAATGTTTCAATTCGAATCTTCTGGAATTGAATTACTGGGCATGCCCTACCCAGCCTCAGTGCTTTATGTACCTCGTCATACATTTTGCCTGATCTTTAATTAAGAGCAAAGTTTAGCGGGTTCTGCATTCCTAATTAGCCGAAAACCTTGTCACGACAGAGCAAACAGTTGAAACTCCTGTGCTTGATAAACGCACACTGTACAAGACGGAGTAATGAAAATCAATAATAGCTAAACTTCTAGACAGACAACGAGGCTATTTCTGTGGTGAAGAATATCTTATTATAGTTGATGAATCGAATACATTTTAAAAAATGTCATTCTTCACTTACTATAACTTAAATCATGTTTATTCCAATATTTTGTAAGACCGTAATAAGATTTCCTTGATACAAAAATTCTATTGTTAACTGACTTGTAGTGAATCTACGATTTTAGTTAGGTTTTGGAATTATTTCGGAGTTATTACATAGAAGCAATATGAGCATATTTAATTTTTCAGTACATTTCTCGTTCACATCTTTTTGATGAGCTTTTAGCCAGAGAAAAAGTACAAAACATTCTCTGTAATTCCGGGTTCTATCGAGTTGCTTAAAAAGTAATCGACTACTAAAAAAACTGAATAAATACTAACAGAATTACAAAGAACAAAATTCATCGGTTACATTAAGTTTCATCAATCTGAATTAACTCAAACCAGTGACACCAGCCGCGGTCCCGTTATAACTTTTCAATTCCTCTTGTTACAGAATCTCCTCGTGCCAGCAATTACTGCGTTCAAGCGGCGTGCTAACGAAACGCTCAGACAGCTATAAGGCACGCGAGACACGAGCATAAAGTCAAACGACCCCGGGTGTATATGCGCAGTGCGTAACAGCAGCAACGACGGCAGTGAAGCGAGGTTGGGAGCTACGCGGAAGTGTGGCCTGGGTACCGGCGGAAAAGTAGGATGCCAGGTCTTTGAACGCAACAGCCGTAGAGAATGGCGCGGAACTGGTTGGAGTTTGCCTAAGATCGGCCAGATTAAACAGTGAAAGAGCCCGCGAGAGCCGAGTGCAGCTAGGCAAAGATCGAGCCGAGTTGGCGGGAGTGCGACGGGGATGCGCTGAACTCCTGGTAAGAGAAAGGGAACAGGGGATGGAAAGACGTACGTTAGGAAATGACGAGTCAACTTGAATATTAAAAGAGATGAAGACGTGAGAGGAGAGCGGAGGAGGCGTTGAATTCTAGGAACTCGCAGTATGCCCTGGAGCTTCGATAAAATATTGTTGACTGTATCGTTTCAAAATGCAATGCATTAGCGTGAGTACTGAGAAAACGTAATTAAACAACTGTTGTGTTTTCAGTTTTAATGAAATCACTTTAACAAGTTACTAATTTCCAGTCTTTATTGGTTTAGATTGCTGGTGCAAGAAAAAAAGCTAATTGAATAATGATTTAAAACGAAGTGAGAAAATCATAAAATGTACTAGCTAAATCATACATTAAAGCTTCGTAGCAAAGAAATTTTAATTTAATTTTAATATCGTCTAATTGGTATTCCTTTCCTACAGTTCCTAAAGTAACATATTCATTCGTCATCTAAAAGCAGAACTTTTCACTGACTACAGAGTGCTACTAGCCCTCTGGAAACAAATTTTGTTGCAGACATACATACAGAAACCAAACTTTTAGACCCTTACGCTTAATAATTTTGAAGCTGGGAAGTAAACTATTGATCAATTTCAACAATTTGAGAAATATTATAGTATTTCTTTTAAATATCTTCCTAATTTCATATATTTTATTTGCTTTTTTCCTGCAGCGAAAGGAATATATTTTCCCCTTTTAGAGACTCTTAACAAACTTGACTTCCCATTAACTTTCTGGGGGTCGAAAAATCTTTTTAGTACAGCTAAAAATTTAGCGGATTTTTAATTCACTCTCAATTAGTCTCAAAGGGAATCCTAGTAACGGAAAAAGCTGATTTCTCAATGTCGTTAGTGCGGATTTCCCCACAATAAAAAAGCAACTCGCACGATGACGTTTCATGAGAAGCAAAAACGCATTTCAGAAGGCATTTGAATGTACAGCGAAGGCGCAGGGAAAAGGCGGCATAGAGCGAGAGAATTCAACTTGCAGGAGGAATACTGAGGACGTTTGTTTACCGCGCAATGAGGTATTCTATGTTTGCTGTCACATTGCTGCAGTCGAGGGGGATCCCGCATCAAATGCTGAAACAAGAATATCTTTTTTCGTGAAACGTACACGCCACGCCAACCGGGAGAAAGGCTCGAGGCTGCTGATATTCGTGGGTGCGACGACGAAGATAAGCGCCCCGGGAGTGGTGCACGGGGGCTACGCAAGTGATGTCTGCATGTATATGTACGTATATACGTACCTCCGGTGACGCGGCAAGTCAAGGAGAGATTGTCGCCCTCCTCGTACGGTCCGCAAGTCCCGTTTAGGATTCGCCCCCACATGTCCAAAATTGCCGGCTGCTCAGGCGGAACTGAAACAAACAAATCCATGGTATCTTTAGCGAAATCGAATTCGGGTAAATAGAAATTTGACGTCTCTGTCGCTCGGATTGATATTTCCATTATACTTTTAAGCATTGCGGATTGGTAGTCAAAATTTTCATATAACGTTCTATAAGACAAAGTGGATTATTGATAAACTTTTTTCGTGTATATTGCGTTATTAAAATTTTAACAGCAAACTTCATAGCTTTTATCAATTAGTAGATTGCGTATAAATATTGTAGTAAATATTCCATTTTTAGTTCCATATTTTACTGACGAACGTTCAATTTTGTTAATCATTAAAACATTTTACTAATTTTCTAGTTTATAAATTACTTATTGATCGATTGTTTATGAGTGTGGTCTTTTGTACAAAAATATTTTTATTCGACTCCTACGCACGAGATTACGTATTTCTGTTATCCAAAGAGAAATATTTTCTAAAATTATGTTCGTGATTACCTGCTATGAATACTCGCTCTCACTATTTAATATTTAGCCATGTAATTCAGCTCAAATCCAATAGTCATAACCATTTCGATTTTCCCACATCATGCAGGCTGCCCACTCAATATTTCGCTTTCTCATGTATACAAACAAATTCAATAAATTTGGCATCTCATCATCGCAGCAAATTCATACGCTAACACCTTAATTACAATGCGTGAATTCTCGCAAATTTATGCATCTGCACACGCACACAAAATCGTACACGTACACCCGAGTACACACGTACACACATACACACCCAGATAGACGCATCCATGTCATTCATATGCATCTAGCTCACTGCAGATCTAACACACAGGAGATCTAATGCACAAAAATTACAAAGCCAAAAGGTTTAAATGCAGAACCATTATCTCACTCATAAATGCATACGTGCAACACTCTGTCTAAATTACTTTGGCTTTTGTTAATTTCAGTAGCAGTATGAATATTTATGAAGGATCATTCAAATGGGTGAATTGGATAATACCGCAGGCTCCGCATAATTTCTCCCGCCATCATCGCTGCGTTCTCAAGTATTAAGAGAACAAACAAAAAAGTGAAGAGAAGCAGGAAATGATGAAAGGACAAGCACGTACCATATCCTTCCAGTTTAGTTTATAGATTCGCGAAAATCCATCCGGCGGGAAAGGGTTTTCTCGATGAGTGAATCTCGAAAGTGAAAGTCGTTCATAAAAAAAAGAGCCGCGGGAAAAGTAGCCTGGACGTGAGTGAGTGACTGCGACGGAGGAGGAAGGGGCTCAAATTGGTCGTGACTTATCGTTAAATTAAATCACGACGCACACATCGGGAGGGCGTCAGCGCAGGTGGCTACGCGTAAGATCGATCTGACCCGCTTACAAGATGCTAATCGACGACGCGTGTGTACACAGAGGTAGGTGGTGGTGGTAGGGTCTGGATTGGGGTGGGAAAGGGTGGCTTCGCTCCGAAGTGGTCGGTAGCGCACCCGCCAAGGACCGGTGGTCGTCGCTGGACGCGGAGGTTGGTCGAACATCGGACGTTTGTATGAGGAGCGAGGGTAGCGCCAGGTAATGCCCCCGCATTCGGGTAAACAGAAAGTTCGCTCTCGTATGTATAATGCGTTCGATATACACGTATACACATGCGGCGACGAATGGGCGTGAGGGACGCTAGCGGAAAAAGATCGAGGGGGGAGGGATCGGCAAGGCGGATGTACAAATGAATGGGGAGATCGAGAGAGATTGATACAGATACCGGGAGGCGGAGGTTACCTTCATTGTAAGTACAAATGGATTGGATACACAAGGATCGAGGGAGAAACGAGGGCTGTTTTGAAGAGTAGATCGAACTTTATTTATGTGACGGATTTGCTGCTCTATAAATTTGCCTTAAGGTTAGAAGACAAATGTTACTCAGGTGTATCCAGATTTCGGTGACGCGTAATTGGTATAAGGTGAGCTTGAATAATAGCCACTGTACGATATTGAAAAAGCGAGAGATTTATAGTACCTTCGAATGAATCGCATTTTGGACGTTATTATATTGTAGTAAATATTTATTCAATTCATTCTGTTTCCAATTGGAAATTTTCGCTATCTACTCTTTTTCTAGTAAATGAAATAATTACCTCTTGCCATGTTAACTCATCCAGCGTGCACAAGTTTGTAGAGAGCGCGATTAAGGGGCTCATCCTATAGAGAGGAACGACGAACGGGAAGACTCGCGACGGCAACTACTAGTGGTAATCAATGGACCCAGCCTCGAACGACCAATAATTTTAGGGACGGCGTACCGGACTCGGACAGCGAACGAACCCGCCTCCTCTCACTTTTGACCTCCTTCTCTCTCTCTCTCTCTCTCTCTCTCTCTTTCTCTCTCTCTTCCTCACTGTTAGACTACAGTGGAATCGCAATTTTAATTGGGTTAATTTTAAAGCAGTTTCACGTAAAACGATCGGCCATAGTATGAGGAGAAAAAGTCTCGGTAAAAGAGCAATATACATCGAGCCATTCTCTTCCTTTTTCTCACTTTCTTTCCCTTATTTTTAGCAGAAAAATTCTTACCCGAAAGTTCTCTCATGAGACATAGGTACAACTAGGAAAAGAGTACGACGGGATTTCTATTGACTTGTTAATGAAGCAGCCATGTGCCTTCTGATCTTGTAAATTGATCCTCACCTCTTTAGATTCAACGTAGCGTAGCAATACACGGAAGACAAGGAAGTGTAAAAAACCAGAGATAATAGAAATTAAATAAGGTGCTTTTTTAAAAAGATTTAAAATGCTTCTTGTAAGATTAACCAGACCCCATTTTTTACACTCATTAATTACTTTTGTAAGTATTTTCTTACTGCTTAGCACTTCAAACTTTTACGCAATGGATTCTTCGGTGGACAATTAAACTAAGAAATTAAATGTGCAAATTAATTAAAACTGAATGCGTATTTAAAGTAATTAACAAATGGGACAAATAATTAGCTAATTGAGTTATCTAACATTATAGCGTTCGCATTGTTTCTCGTATTATAATTTTTCACACTTATCTGCTAAATAGTTTGCCTTTTTTTACAGCTCGCAAGAAGACGCTAACAGGACTAGGAATTTTTAATTTTTAAAATGAAGCTTCAATCTTGTCGAAATTTTGCGACATTATCCTAGCACTAATCTACTTGAATAGGGTCTTTATCCTTATTGACAAACAATCACGAAATGCTAACGCATTCGCGCGTAGGTGTGATTCAAGGTATCCAAGATAATTACCACTTCATATCGAAAGTGCTCCTCTTATCGGGCTGCGTTAGTTACTCCAGCTCACCACTTCGTCTTTCTCCCTCGCACAAATCAGACAAGCTCAAGCCGGTTAAGTTCTGTCTGGGCAAAGTAGGTAGGTAGCAAGGCACAACGTACGACTAATAGTAATCATTCGAGAAGGTCGGTCATGCGAACTCGCGAGAGCGAGACAGAGAGGATAGGTGAATCTTCCTTACCCGGTGGGATCACGGTAGCCAGAGAGAGAGAGAGAGAGAGAGAGAGAGAGAGAGAGAGAGAGAGAGAGAGAGAGAGAGAGAGAGAGAGAGAGAGAGACGTCGCTCTCAGTGGTGAGAGGTACGCCCGGTCGAACAAGCCACTCGAAGACGCATTGGAATAGAAATTAACTTCCTCTCTGGTAAGTGAGAATACCCCCGTGTACGTGTGCGGACCAGGCTCTGAGCTTGAGCGGGCGGAACTGCTCGGAATTGGGGTTTGAATGCGGCCACCCGGTCTGTTTCGCACCTCGTAAACGCTTTGTTAATCGAGGAATCCGAGAACGCACGTAGCCGCACGAGAGAAAGAGATCGGCGGTTTAAAGTGCCCTTACCGCTCGCTCCACCAATTAGCGGATCATTAAGACATTGTTATCCTACCGAAATGATAGCTGCCGATAATAGATGAGATTACACTTGCATAACACTTCAATTTTTTTTGCACATACATTTTTAGACGCTTAAAGTTATAAATTTAATTAAACTGTTTTAATTTTCTGCAGAAAATAATTTTCTTGTTATCACATTAATGAAGTATTTCTGCTCTTAATAATTCTGACCTCGAGTGTTTCTTTGAAAAGCAATCAAGATCTATAAATAATTAGTACGAGAAATATAAATGACTTTTTAAATGCAACGGTTCTGAGAAAACAATGCAACCTAACCGAATTGAAATTAATAATGAAGTAGCCCGACAAGTGATTGCTGCGGCTTCCTGCGTTACGAGTAAACGTAAATATTCAAACGGAACTAGAATCGTTGCAATAGTTTTAATTTCAGATGCGATCGTAAAATAGCAATAAAAATGCAATGCGAAGGCGATAAGAGAAAATCTGATGCTAGATAAAGTACTACGATTATCTACTATTTTATTTCTTACATACATGCATTATTAACCAAATATTATAATTTTATAACTGCTTTGTAAATACAATCTTTGGGAATCACAGAAATGTCGACCTGCCAATTATTTTGCAGTTTCAAGATTATCAAAATTGATTTCCGTGTCTTAAATTATTTTTAAAACAGTTGGTTATAAAATGAAGTTAAATTGGTTGCTTAACCTTCGTTTGAAGTTTTTGTAAATGTTGCAGCAAAGACCTTAATAACTTACTGATCATAAAGTGACTTGTCCTAACAACTGGGACACGATGATGGGAGAGCTTTTTACACTGGAGTGCTTTGAAATTCGATTTTAAAGCTAGGAAGAAAGCTACACAAAGATCAAGAGTCGGAGCGAGTGTATGGAAACCTCACAGTGCCGAAAATATGAATGGATTTATTCTACTTTTGGTGAATCAATGTTGAAACGAACTTTAACTACGAATAAACTTCAATGGCACCTGCATATAGATCGGAGCCGATGCTATTCTGCCCCACAATAGATTTCGAGTCTCTTGCTGATATTATTCTTGCAGACAAAGGGGATAATTTTATCTTACACACAAAATTTGAAGCGTAGTGAAAATAATTTTCAGAAGAGCCGAAGATAAATGTACAGCAAACAGTTGCATTAATGAACGGTGCAATTTTATGGTTATTCAAAATGTTAATCAAAATTAAAAGGGACATTCTAATTACTGAAAAGCTTGGTCAGTACACCATCGAGGTATGTAAGTAGCACAAAATAAACTGTAATTTATTAATAATTCCAAAGTAAAAATATTCAACACTCTTTTTCAACGCAAAGTACGTTTAATTTTTCAATGGAAAAAAGCGCGACGCCAGGGTCGACAGTTTTCCGATAATTCAACTCGCCGTCCAATAATTTCGAATTGCCGCCTTTATTACCGCTCTGTCCTTTTATCACGACGCAGGTTTTGCGTGACCTCTTCATCCCGCAAAACACAATTGACTCGTCCATCTGCGCCAAAGAAACATAACGCCCTTGCTTTACAAGCTGACCTGTGACTAGTTACTTTAATTAAATTAGTTGGCGTGAGGTTTGCAACTATTGTTAGCAGATGAATGAGAAAAATTCAGTAATTTAGGTGAACATTTTTTTATGCGATAATGAAGCGTGGTCAAAAGTTACTTTAACATGACGCTGATTACTTTTTTTTTTATATTGAGAATTTATTTGATTTTTCGTAGGCATTATCCAATGACTTATTCCAAATTTATCTGCACAGTATCGAGGTTGGTAACAACAATTTGAAGGATATTAACAACTTTATAAAACACCTTATTTTTTAAGTGACAGACTTTTGACGTGTTATGAAGAACTATTCACATGTTTAAGTAGCATTTCACTTATACAACTTCAGAGTGAAAATATCATTCTCTTATTTGAAATCAAGTTATTCGGACCTTTAATTAGCATGACTTTCTTGACGCTTAAAAAGATCTTCTGACCACGTATTGCTTCATTGTCAACAATGCTAACCGACGGGGAAAAAAAAGCTCGGCTGCTGATACATCAATACTTATTTACAAATATAATTTGTCGCCTGGTTGGCTTCCCAGCGCCGTCTCACGACGTAATTCCAATAAAAACGTCACATTTCATTTTCAAATTGGATTTCGTGTCCCATCTTTCACTGCGCTTGTCAACGAGCGCGTCACGATGGGATCTCGCGTGTTCTCGTCGCCTCTATACTTTCCTTCGTGACGCAATTGTCGTTTCTAAAGCCTCCGATCTTCGATCGCGGGCCGAGCGAGGCAGAGTAAGGAGGGTGGGCGGCTAAAGGAGGAAAACCGAGCGAAAAGCTGCTACTGGGGGAGTCTGATATGACTAGACACAGATGTTTCCACTTTGCCATGAAAAACGAGTTCGCTAAGAGTG
The DNA here is from genome assembly GCA_035582995.1 of Sycophila quercilanae. Taxonomy (NCBI): domain Eukaryota; kingdom Metazoa; phylum Arthropoda; class Insecta; order Hymenoptera; family Eurytomidae; genus Sycophila; species Sycophila quercilanae. The sequence continues at coordinate 639 of JAWWEP010012584.1, read as the reverse complement.
ACGAGAGCCATTCCCTTGATAGGAGGATCAAAAAGAGCCATACCTTATTTTTTTCTTCGCGGTGATAAATTTCATGCCGAGGATAGCGCGCTACTTTTAACTTTTTGCTGGGGTCAATGGCTATTCGATTATGACATTGGCAGGATTCCCTCATCCAGAATAATCGTGAATCTGTATCAATGAACGTTTTATTTGATTGACAGTGCCAATGTTAAATAACCTTAATCGAATATCCGTGCCTGACAGCAATCCGTCTTTTTTAGTTAGACGCAGTACATATAGAGCAATATTGGCGTAATCATTGAATCTAATGAATAATGTTAATAATTATTGCGAAGAATATTAAAAATTATTTTATGCAATTCTGTGCGTAAAGTAGCGCTTCTGATGCCTGTGTCTAGGGTGAGAAGCATTGCTTCTCGCACTAGTGAAAATTTGTTGTTGCTTCTCGCACAGTTAGCAGTGCGAGAAGCAGTTGAGCGGTGCGAGAAGCAGTCAAATTTTTATTTTCTATAATTGATAGAAAAAAAACATTTAAAATTTTTATAAATTATAAAAAAAAAATTATTTTTATGCAACTCTGTGCGTGAAGTAGTACTTCACGCACTAGTGCGCATTTTTGGGAGTACTAAATCAGCA
>JAWWEP010012556.1:0-19585 GCA_035582995.1 Sycophila quercilanae | reverse complement strand
TCGTTCCGGACTTTGCCTTCGGCTACTCCGATTTTGCTTCCCTTCGGCTATACTCCTGTATAATCGAACACGATGATAATCTCGATCGAGCTTCGCCCGCCTTCGGCGGGCTCGCTCGATCCAACAATTTTCGTCGATGCATGAAGAAAAAAAACTATTCTGCTACGCTTTTAGCGAATGAAAAGTTTCGTTAACGACACTTAGATTCAGTTTGTTCGGCAAAAAACTAGTTACGTGATGAAATTACTTTATCCGTCGAGGATTAAATAATGTTTGAAAATTTCCTTCCCAATAACGATGTTTCATTAATGAGCTTATCCGTACAATCAACGCTGAAAACATAATTATCCCAACAAAAACAGTCTCGACTACCGAGACGAAAATTAAAAGTGCAATTAAACTACCTCAATAAAAATGAAAATACTTTTAACGAAGTAAAGCCGCTGCATTTTGCTTCCCGAACGAAGCATAATCATCGAACAACACCAAAAGCAGATACACTGTGGCAAATCGGCGAAATCCGATTAGCCGGAAGGGCCGCTTTCGCATCGATAAGACTCGCTCGGTAAAAAGCTCCGACAATTAAAGAACCTCGTGGCAAAGCTCACGCGAACGTTTACGAGGAAGAAGCAATAAAAAAGGAGGGAGACGAGCGGACCGATAGTTATTCCGCGTGCGTGTATAAACTCACGTGGAAAAGTGCGGGGAGTCATATATACCCGCCCTCTTTATCTCTACACGGACGCATTGTTTCATAGCAATTTTATACCCGGAGTCGAGCACTCGAATCTCCTCTAGTTTCTCTTTTTGGTGGCGTTACTGAGAGGGGCGATACTCTTTTATTGAAGCGGAAGCTGCTTTTTCATTTCGAAGAGAAACAATTTTTATCTTGCATTGCATTGGTAAATTCATGTTTTGCTTCGAAAGTAATACAAAGCATTGAAGCTGTAGGAGTAGTACAATGCAGACCCTATTGATGACGTATAATTAAAAAATTCTTTTAAATTTATCTAATTTGTTAATAATATTGTGTTTTGATATACGACTGATAGACTCCGTTGCAGTGTACTGTTATTATTTTTATTATTTTTTTTTAATCGTCTGGCTATACTCCGTCTGAAATAAAATCGTACATCTTTTTTTAATTTACTTCAGTCTGTTTTTCTTAAAAAGTTAAGAGGGCGTGGCAAAGGAAAATAAAGAAGTTGTACGTCAAGAGAGGAAGATGCCCGAGCGACGTTTACTTTATTTCCAAGTTCAATTAGGTAGCTTTAAATCGACTCGGAAACAGAAAAGAATACTTTTAATGGGATCGACGCGAGTATATAAAACCAACAAGAAGTAATTAAGACTTTTCAGGTCTTATTTAAGCTTTGTTTCTTTTTCCTACTCATTCTTTTTCCTGCTTACTTACTTTTTGTTTTCAACTCAGCCTTATCCCGAGCTATTTTATATTTAAGCGCATTCCCTAATTGAAATAATGGAAAACAGGATTTAATCTTACTTGTTTTAATTTGCTCGGAGTGCGTCGGATAGATTTGCATTTATTTAGACGGATGGTGCTGCAGTTTTCAAAAGCGCTCTATGTGCTTCTCAAAAGTTTTGCGGAAACTTTCTTTCGCGGCTCGTCGTTAAGGTTATTATTGAAATGGACGGAACGCGCACAATCTCGACTCTTATCATTTTTTTTCTACAAAAAAAAAAAAAATTCAGTCGGGATTTTTTTTTAATATTTATGTTGCATTCTTGCGTAATTGAAATTTTTTCGCGCTGTAGAAAGTAGTTTAACAAGGCCGACTTCCCACAAGAAGTAACTTGGTAACTTGAGAATTTCTTCTTTTAAAAGTTCTTTTTCTTATATCGGAGTGTCAATATTTTTAAGCAAATAAATTCATCTAAATATTAATTACGTAAATCAAGAATTATTGTAGCAAATTAATTATGACCAACAAAAGGTAGGCACACGGAGAAAAATAAATGGCTGCAATAGCAAAATATTAGCTGGTTTAGCTAAATTTTATTGCTATTTTGTGACAGCAAAAATATTTTGTTGAAATTAACAATGTTGGTCGTTGGGCTGAGTAGCTAATAAAGAGAGCTGCTTTAGCAAACGGATTTAGCTAACTTTCTCCAATTACACTTCTATGATTTAGCACTCAATAATAAAATTAAAAATATTCAGTTTTGCCCGTCAGTTTATACGAATCCAATCGGAACAAACTCGATAATGCGGGAAAAAAGTAGCGGAGGCAGTACGAAGAAGTAAATAGATAAGGTCATGTACGCCTGCTTCTTCTTCTTCTTCTTTTGTTTACATGGCCTAGGGTCGAGAACGTCGACTTCGTATGTACGCCTGCGCATCCGCAAAAAATCGTGAATTATTTAGTTATTTGAGCTGGCTGCCACAGATAATTTTCATTGCTGGAACTGCATATTCTAAGCTGGTTTCAGAAAAATAGTTGTAGCGATATGAATTTTGCTGTTTTAGCTACTAATATTGACTAACGTAAGAAAATATTTTACCTATACGTCAGCTAATTGACTTTTAGTAGCAATGACAAAATGCTGATTACAGCAAAATATTGATCTGGACTAGCTAAAAATTTAACTAATTCAGCGTTTCAGTGTATAGCAATGTGAGAGTCGCTGTAGATAGAAAATTTTTTTTCTCCGTGTATTAATTAAAAAGGGGAATAAAAGGCTGCTTATGTAATACTTTAGAAGAGCGAGTAATTGACCATGATCCCTTCCCACCAGCATCCTATAATCAATTCGTGCAGACTTAAATTATTTGGCTTACGCAATCGAGCAAACGGCTCGCTAACTACACGGACTAGCATAATACCAGATTAACTGATGAGATCCCGCTTTGATTGACCAGTGGAAAGCGAGCCCCGATCGATGAACCGCAGAGTCTATATAACCGGCGAATCAATGCAGCGACCACGTCCGGTCCGCCCGACACCCCGCAGAAAAAGCGACGACCTCCGGGCTCGCATGGAAATTTGCGCGCGGCCGTACCTTTGGGCCAGCCAGCTCTCGCGACTTCTCGCCGTTACACGGCGAACACGGAGGTACACTGCTCGGGACCGGAGCAAATACTCCTATCTCTCTGATATCTAAATTGACATCTCAGGGGGAGGTCGAAACGAGCCTTTGACCCGTAAGGAGCTTCGGGCGCCGTTCGCATTGTGTGGTCCGAGAAAGAGAGAAGGGGCTAGGGTCATTACGATAATTAACCGAGCGCGCGGGGTCGTTATACGTGCGCGGCGTGTGTCCCTTCGGCACTCGCCTCCTCCTCCGCTCGCGCGGGATCCTTACGACCCGCCGACGGGATGAGGACGTAAACGCGCTCCGAAGTCTCCCCAGGCGAGACTGGGCCGCTACTCAGGCAACCCTCCGCTGACGTTCGTCTGTTATTTTCCAAGCGGGAAGCTGTGTCTTTTGGGGTAGGAGGGGGGACCCTCCTCCTTGTCTCTCCCGTGTACTCGAGCTTTACTTTCGCTGCTGAATTTCGGCCGAGGTGCCGAATTACCTTTGTAATTCATTTTTTATGCGGTTGCTGCCTTTCCAAGGCTTGCTTTTACCTCGACCTAGATAGAGTAAGTAGTTATTGAGAGAGTTCGTGAAAAGGTTATTTAATGATAAAGTGGATGAAGGGCTCGATGTTTATGAGTCGAGTGAATTTACTTTTTCATGACTTTGCGTATATTTAACGGTTGTATTAGACGAGCGTCGTTCTAGTCTTTTTGTAACAGTTAGATGCGCTGTCCGAAGTGGTAGTTACATTTTTTTTATCGCGAAATTTTACGTGACAGTAGTTGGGAGAGAGGGAAATATTAGGACCGAGTCGCGCTTTTTCTTAATTAATTTTTTTCAAGCGACTATAGTTCTTTGAAAATTTATTTTTGCTCGTTAGGGCGGACAAAGAATTTTTTCAGACCCGTCTTTGACGCAGCAACTTTGAAAAGCAATTTTTCCTACATTTTAAACTTGTTTACTTCGTATTTCTGCCGTTTTGTTAGGAAAACTTGGTCTTGTAGGTACAAAGTTTCTTTGATATATATAATGTATACTATAAAAATCTCGTAACTCGTGCAATTTGTTTAAGTTGTTGTTACCAAGTTGATGAGTTTGAAAAGAAAAATGTTTCGTTTTATGCGAAATACATCATACAAAAAAGAAATAAATTGTTAGATAAATTCTTAATTGTCCCGCATTCAAGAAAATATTTAATTTTTCTAATTGCAGTACACCGAGGTAAATATTTTTTTATGACAATTACAATAAATTATAATTATAAAAAATTAATCTACTCGGTAGAACAAACAATATTTTAACAAAAATATCAATAAGCACAGCAAAAAGTGAAAAAAAAAACAATAAAAAATTGACAAATTGACTTTGTAGCAATATCAAAGCTGCCATGTCCACCCTCGCCAAAACTAGTCCGCATTCTCATCTCGAATTTCAATAAAAAGAAAGTCAGAGAAAGGGATGACACCCCCTCGCTCTCCGAAACTCAATCAAGCAGACAGTTTTGCTTCTGCCCGCCGCCACGGAGAAGTGCAAGTATATGTATCTATCTTCATGAGCACGCATGAGGACCGTAAATCGACGACTGCGTGTATCTGGAGCGACCGAGTGAAGACGTCGCTCTGCATTCCGTCCGGCTTATCTCGCGCGCGTGCACGACTATATATTTAACGTTTGTTTTTTTTCACTCCGCCGTTAATTGCGCGCGCAGCTCGTATACGCGCCGTCGCTTAATAAGATAGCGCGTGCCGATCGATTCCGCCGCTTAATTGCTTCCTTCGCGCGCACTGATTGTTGGCCGGGAAATTGAAGGGCTGCTAATGGCTATTGATTCGTTGCTATTTTGCCAGGGAGCGAGTTATTTGCTCGCTATTGGTCCTGAGCTGCGCGCCGGAGCTTGGCGTGAATTATACCCCATTATTTCGTTATTAGCGCAATTTTTTTATTTTCTCGTTGACGAATTAATAACTGTTTATTTTGATAAATTTTTTAAATCATTTATTACTTGCCGGGAATGTTGAATTGCCTCCTTGTCAACTTCATCATGCAGATTTTAACTAACTGATACACAAGTGTGTAGTTTTCTAATGATCTAAAAATAAGGCACCGACTTTGAGATAATCCCCGTGTAAGCAAATCTCACGTAGTCTGCCGAATCCAAGTCGATACTCCTTATAGCCTCCGTAATTTAGTTACGTTGTTAAAAAGTGCATATATACGTCGAGCTCGCGATCTCGCTCGAGTAATCGGATACTGCACGGTAATTCTGTCGCTCGATTCGCTAGACTTGGAGCCAAGAAAGTTATCAATTTACACATCGGGGTTGCATATACGAGAGATCAAAGTCATCTCTGCGTCGGTTCTCCTTTTTCCAGCCCAATGTTGCGCATTTACAGAAAGTTATATTTATACATATTCTTCCAGTCTTCGTGCACATCCGCTGGGATGATATCACGAATTCTACTCCATCTGCTCCAAAAATCTACTCCATTGCCTTCTGTCCAAAGTGCTGCTGGCCCTCTTCGATATAATTTTAACAATACCAAGTCCAACTGGTCGTATAAGGATATCCAAGTAAATTGACTGCATTAAGACTAAATAAATCATTTTTTCGTATTTAAATTGTTGTGAAAAGAAATTTAAATTAATTTCTCGGACTTTTTCATTTCTAGAGACAGTTTTTATCACTGGGAAAGATAAGGACTGTAATTGATTTAATCCCTTTTTGTGGGAGAGCTGTCTGAAAAAAAGGAAAAAGAAAGGGGAGCCCCTGGCTTAAACTTTATGCTCCGAAGAACATAGAGCGTGGAAATTTTTTATGTTCCTCCCCATGCTGTTCTTTCTCTTTTTGTGATTCACGGAAAGAAATGAGTTCAGGGATTGCTGAAATTCAAGAAAAATCAATAGATTTTAATTTTGAATTTGAAAAATACGTTTTATTTAAAGTAATGTCATTGCAAATATTCAAAGGTGGTTTCATCATTTTTATTATAATACCTGAAATAATTCGTTACCTAATTTTGTTCATAATGAGTTGCAATTAGTTAATTTAAATTACTGCATATTGAATGAAATACTGTACAAAGTATCCAGAAAATATTTAAGGTATTCACGATATTTTGTAATATTTATTACAAAATTTTCTCGTTTCAGTCGTCGGATAGCCATTATTTTATGAATATTACAGTCTACATTTTTAAACTTCCATTTAAAAAAACATTAATTACTAAAACAGTAATTAGATTCTGACTATATGAATTTGTAAATTAATTCACATTAATCGAAAAGTAATTGCAAAGCAGCTTATTTAAAAAAATTTTTTGTAATAACGTGGAATGACTAACCCCTCGAAAAAATTTAATCTAAGTATATATACCCACTCGTATCGAAGAGTATCATTTCAAAATAAAATTAATTCTAGGCAATCACATTCAGCAGACATTCTCAATGAAATTTCCAAATATTCGTTCCATACTCCCAGTCACCATAACGAATTTCCAAGGACGAATTCAAATTTTTTCCCCTCGCCACGGAATCCTCAGGTCAATTTTCTCTCTTCCTCTCTCTCTCTCTCTCTCTCTCTCTCTCTCTCTCTCTCTCTTCCTCACTTTTCAGGATTTCGCCACCGAAATGCGCGCGCGATTGGCCTAATCCACGGTATTAGACGACTGTATACCCTAGCCACCCTATATACGCCCGCGCCACTATTTTCCAGGTACGAATGAAGCGAGAGAACGAGAAAGGCGCCGGCATAAGCCTCCCAAATAGAAGTCGAGATTTTATCTGTCGGCGCTTTTCCGAACGACGTTGGACTCCTTTTTTCTCCGGTGGGTTCCCTTCATTTTTTTACTCCAACTTTTTTCGGCAAGGGTATGTATAGAATGGCGCGACGTGCATTTACACGACTGACAGGAAAAAAGCGATGAAATTACGCTAAAATGTGATGGAGGATAAATCGGTTAAATTTAGTGGACAGCCGAAGACTAAAATTGCTCTTGATAACAATCAGATGCTTTTTAATCATTGGCCAATGAAGCAATGAAATATTAAAAGTTTTCTTATGTATAATAGCTGACAAGAAGAAAACCCAAAATATCGTATTTAATAAATTCAACCAATCAATCACTGTTGGTCTACTTTATTTTTCTAAACACACAGATCGTTAGATAACCATTGTGAGACTGACAAGTGGAATCATTTATCAAAGAATTCCAATATACACATGTGAAATCTTTAGTGAATTTGTTATCATAACTACAAATTGATTTTTAATTTTCTTTATTACAATAAGTAGTGTTCTATATTTACCTATATAGAAGTTAATGTCAATATATTAACACTGAAAAAGGTGGGAGTGAAATAGTCCCACATGGTAAGCCGGAGATACTGTCCGCCTTAAACGGAACGACTGGCTCCTTCGCGTAGGAACAAAACGTCCCCAATAACCCCTTGACTAGCAGGGCTGGTGGCCGGAATGACTTAGCCTAGTTAAATATGTGCATATATGATACATAGCCAGTTTCGGCACGATTTTTTTGTGCATATATGTTACATAACCAGTTAAGGGGTTAATAGGGTGTTTTTACACCCGTGACTGCGCGGCGCCACATCTGGGAGTAAAACCGCCCTATTAAGTTGTGGGACTAATATGCTCTAAAAAAATATTGTCACAACTCATCTTTAATTGTACATAGTATTTTAATCTAAAGAAACTTTCTATCGTAAATCATAGAAATTTTCAAGACGGCGTGCGCGAGGACGCGATTTTATACGCACGCCTTAAAATCAGCTGCGTAAAGTTGTGCCTTGCATACATTGTATCGAAAAATACTGTTCGCTATATAAGCGAGGAGCAAACGTCACACGAGGATAAAAATCATATTTATCTCGCACTTGTATCGAAATGTAATATTTTTTGGACTCTGTAAGTCTTATGAAAGCTTACTTATTGTCAAACAACGAAAAATGATATTTTAGAGAAAAATAATGTTAGGGAACTATTATCATCTCTAAGAAAATCATGTTCGAATGATACTTCCCTGGCTAGCATCATTTTCCTATATATATACATACCGTAATTAAATCTTCAGCAAGCTGGCTATTCTAGAATTTCTCAAAGAACTACATACTTCAAATTATAAAGAAAAGGACATTTAAAGCGTAGTATAAATAGTATAAGTCAAAAATTTGCGTAAAATATAAAAATGTAAATATATAGTAGTAGTTTCTGAAATTCTCAGCGCTAATCATGGAGGAATAATACGTCGACTCACCGGCGCATTGTCGCCTTATTTGTTGCAGGAGCCGGCGCAGCAGGACAGACTGGCGAGGTTAAGGCACCGGCTCGACCAGCAGCAGAGCAAGTTGAATCGGCTGCGGCTGCTGCGCTCGCAGACCGACGCCTCGCGCGCCAACAATGCCACCCTCAGTAAGTACACGAATTAATCATCTCGAGACCTCTATAGCCCCTTCGCAAGAAGCTGAGTGGAGCAAGAGGCTTCCGCGTTTCTGCGAGCTCTTCTTTTTTTTTACCGAACATACACAAAGCTCAATGCACTTTTTATCAATTAAGACACGCTGTATTCACCCGACCGTGATGGGGAGGTCCTTTTGTAAGAGGCTCCGATGATGGGGTTTGCATTGTGTCTGCGGTGAGGTAGGAATTTAAAACAAAAATTTATTGTGATGGAAAAAGTATTTTTCTTTGTTATTTCGCTGAGTGATTTATTCAATATCCATACATTCCATTTGATTCTTTTTCTTTTACTCTCATTCCATGCACATTTTCGAGGACAATGCAAAAACCTTTCAGCTATTTCTTTTAATTTTAGAAAAAAGATATATCTGGTTGTAAATTTTTTACAATTATTCGATAGCTCTTTTTAAAAACGAACAATTTTCTTTATTTCCTTAAAATATGGTAAGGATTCAGTAACTTTGTGCGACAACAAAATTAAACTGCAGTGAAGACCTAGATATATTGCATGAGAGAAAAGTTTTAATTAAAACGCACTTTTTTCGTGGCGTCGGTAGAAAAAAAACGAGGTCCATAAAAATCGCAGGAAAACTGGGAGACGAAACGATTTTCGAACGAGCGGTGCTTAGGGTCCTCCGAATTTTTGGCTTTCGTAATCTCGTTTTGGAAATTCCCACTGTGTGCTGGTATGGCGCGTAAGCCCGATGAAATGTGGCCCCGGATTTTCGGCCGAAATGGCGTAATTCAAGGAGCGCGGATCTCGCAAAGGGAATTGCGAATTCCCGGGGGCGCGCTTTTATTTGCTCAGATAAAGATGCGAACCAAACTCTCTTTGCGCCATTTCCCTACTTCCTCATTAAAATATTATGCGACGACTGCTCACAGATTTTGCTACATATTTTTGGGGTACGTGTTTCTTAAATTATTTTAAAGAAATATGATGCAGCGTTAAAATTAAAATTAAAATTCTATTTAGAATTACTGGCGTGTTTTTCAAGACATATTTTTATGTGTACCTTACAAACATAATAACGCAGATTTTAATGCACGCAATTTCCGATCGAATAAGTCGAATTCAAATCTTTTTTAGTATATCGCACCGACAATCTCCTTTTCAACTTCTTCTTAGAGATACAATCCGATTAGGGCAAAAAGTCGTTGAAAACGAACTTCCGATATCTCTTTCCTTTTTGTCCTCAAAGTCGTTTCTAGCCCGGCGAGCATTATCGTGAATTAAATAATTCACTGAAGCGCACAATGTCGAGGAAGGAGGGAGTTCAGAAATCGCTGCAAAGTAAAAGCGCCGATGAAGGTGCTGGAAATACTCGTATTCCGAGATACTCCCGCGTGTGTGTACACGTGTCGGGGCCGGATTTCGGCGTACAGTCTCGGATGGGGGGTAACGGACTTTTCCAACATTCACGCGGAGAATCTTGTGCGTCAATTTGGATGAATGCCGCCGCAGGGAAACTATTCACGTGAGCTTCATACGGATTGTCTGTCGTTCTATAACCATGCAAAGTAGACTTTGTATCTTCTTACCAGATTTATTCCTTATATTTATGGCTAGTCGTCCAATTCAAATTATTTTATGAAAGTCTCTAATAATATTTCATAAGTTAATACACCTTCGAAAATTATATGGCATTCTTACTGTAATGTTATTTCTTTTTATTTATTAACTTACGGAGATTAAAATAAATTGATTATTATAAAAAGTAAAATCACGGACTATTCATATTACTAAATAAAATATTTTTCTGGCATTATTAAGTTTTAAAGTAAATAGCTAGTACACTATTTGAATATTCAACGAGTGCAAAATTCAAATTCGTTTCCCTTGTTTCATAGTTCAGGAGCGAAATTCTGGCAGTCTCTTTATAACTATGAAGTGGACATATTAAGCACCGTAGAGTTATTTTGTCGTAACACAAAAGCAAGCACTGTCATTCAACATTATAAAAACATTTAAAACCTTTGAAAATAACATTTAATGGTATGAAATATTTATACCAGTCGAAAAATCGATAAATAATAAATATTAGAAAACGCATACCGTAGATAATTGAGTCGCGTAAGATTTGGGCTGAAAAAGCGGAGGCATCGATCACAGCGATACAATAACAGAACTCGCGTCGCATGATGCGATCAACCTTATTGCAACGTGTTTGATACGCAGTCCAGGGATACGCTTAATTTCCTGGATTTTCATTCGGACGCGGCGTGGATTGACGCCGGCTGGCTGACTCTGCAAAGACAATCGATCGTCGTAGCAATTAATGGAAACGTACTCGCACCCGGGGAAATGAGAAAAAGCACTGTCACTCTTTAACTGGGCCGACAACTTAACTGGATGAGCTTTACAGGCCTGCTTTCATATCTTCTGAATATTATTCTGATGGAAGATTTGATGATTATTTTTATTTTCACTACAGTTTAAATTATTCGCTATTATTAATAATATTGGAAATATGACGAAATTCGATGGAGAAGTTTAATCAAGCAAATTTCATCATTCCAGTGACATTTAAGCTTTCGATGTTGTAGTTTTTTTACGTGCATAACTCAGCACAAGTCATCCGGTGCGATATCGAAATTCACTCGAAATGACCGCGCGTGAGCGATAAAATTCGAGCTACACGAGTTCCATTACCTCAGCGCGCGGAGTTGCAATCGAATCTAGTTCAGTTCGATCATATGAGACAGATGGAAAACTGTCCAAAGTAAACTGTAGTGACTGTACTGTCGCGTTAAAAGCGTCATCCGGGCTATTTTTAAAGTATTCAATTTTTCGAAAAATTCTCCCTAAAATTCCGCGACCCTGGTGAAAAATCTGGTAAAACTGTGCGTATCAATCATCTCCTTCAATATCGTCCTGCGAAATCTCATTTTCAAAAAAAGTATTTCCTCAAAGTTAGCTTTCCTCTAATAAATTCTACAAAAAGATACAGAAATTTCTGTTTCTTTTCATTCACTGGGAAATCCGTCGCAAAAGTTCAAATGAAAGCTCTTTTACGAGCCCCCGGTGGAACCCCCCCGAAACTCCATGGACGTGATTTCGCTCGGAGGCGTTCTTTTACGATCCGCGATGATTTTTACGAGCTAACCGTTTTAAATTCGGGTCAGAAATCGGTCTCGGCGGCGCGAGGACAAATCGCTCGATGGGGACAAACGTGGGGGGGGAGCACCTTTACGCGTCTCGCAGGCCGTAGCTAAAGTGGATTTTCCGGGCTGGCGGGCTCGGACGCGGAGGGCATCACCTCGTTTAACTCTTTTCTTCGGCTTTGCCCCGTTTCGCGAGGGAAACGTAGATTTTTGTTTCCTGCCGTGCATACAAAGTCAGCCTGGTACTCAAAGCGCCTTTGAACATTTGGTCCAGGCTACGTGACTCTCGGCGTAAGCGACTTTACGAAATTGACGGCGCAACGTTCTATATAGGACGCATTTTACTTTTCCTAAATCGAAGTTAATTTTAAAAACAATTCTTCTATGAACGCGCAATTTTACATTCGTGTAAATAAAATTCTTTCAGTCCATCAATGCGTTCAGAAATTAAGCCTCTCCGATTTTAAATCAATCATTAGTAAGTTATAGTAATTCATGTAATCTACAACAATTTCCTTGAACTTCTCTAGAATCGAAGGGACAATTTTGTACAAAAGAAAAACCAATAGAAAATAGTTCTGGAACATTGTATTTAGAATTTCGTCGCTTAGCTAGCAAAATAAACTTTCACCGAGCAGCCATTGAACGCGACGTGCTCGATCTACTTTCCCGCGGAGTTGTAAGGACTCTCGCACGCGCGGAGACAGCCGTCATTGGAGCATTTATCGGCGGGCGCGTATGAAACGCAGAACAAAGTCGAGCAACAATGGGGACGAAGTCGATGCGAAAGCGCACCACAACCGCGGCCTCTTTATGCGCCGGAGGATCCCAAGGTCGCTGGGCTGTGGAATGTCGGTCGATTGACAAAATGACGAGAACGTCAGCGTGCGCTTGTAATCGAAGCTATACAGAGGAAAGCAAGAAACTCGCCGCGACCGGTCTACTCGTACTTGCGGATCCTTTGGTCGATATGAGCAGACGCGACTTGAGCCTGGAAGGCCGTACCAATAACTACACTGCCCTTTCAAAATGATTTTTCACCATTTCTCATTGAAATGTAAATTTCTTATTCTCGTCTAATGAAGCATTTAATTATAAGTATTGTCTGCTTACTAAATTATGAGAGTTTTCAATGAAATTAAGGAGGTTCTATTCCAAATGAAATAGTCAAATCAAGTTAAGGTAGCTCTACAGATTCTCTCTAGTCAGTTGAGATTCTAAACAAAATTTGTTTTCAATTTCTGCAAAACGTGTTTACGAAATATTTTCTGAATTTTTCAGTGTATTTTAATTTTGTGTATTTTGCTCAAATGGGGCATTATTAAAAATAAATTTTAGTTGCGCATTTGATTAATTTAAAGATTATGCAAGGTCAAAGTTAGCTTTAAGTCAACTTAAGTCAATTGGATTTTGAACCTAACCGTGAAAACAAGATTTTACCACTTTTAATAACTAATAGTATATTACAACACTTGTACGATACTTTGTAGTACGAGTGCTGAAAAGCGCCGTTCAAAGTTGGCATTTTGAGGTTAGGAGTGCGTAAAATGCGCGTTTTAGGCACCGAGTACTATAAAATCTTTTTTCGACACTTGTGCGAGAAGACTCGTGTGAGAAGAAAAAACGTTCTCGAAAACTCTTCTTCTCGCACATGTATCGAAATGTACTATTTCCTAGCGCCGGTATGCAGGCAATACGCCTTAATTAGCTAAGCGATTTTATATTAAGAATATTATAAGTGCGAGCGACTAAGCCCAGATGGCGAGAGGCCGAGCGCGCCCGATGAAAACAATAGGAGCGCGCGACTCATAAACAAAACAACGATCCATAGTACATATAAGCAAGCGGCTTGCGACTGAAAGTATCGCAATTTTATTCCGATCAAATCAATAGCAACATCAATAGCAATTTGTGAGCTGATCTTCCACGTTAGTTTACCAATACTTCTAGAAGGACTTATGATATTTTGCTCAATATCACTTAGAGCAATTTTTCTGTAATCATCATTATTAAAAGTATAATAATGATGATTCTAGAAAAATTGCTTCAAGTGATATTGAGCAAAATATCATAAGTCCTTCTAGAAGTATTGGTAAAGTAACGTGGAAGATCAGTTCACAAATTGCTATTGATGTTGCTATTGATTTGATCGGAATAAAATTGCGATACTTTCAGACGCACGTCGCTCGCTTATATGTACTAAATTTTATTTATTTTATTTCGCATAATAATACTCATGAATATTTCTAACTAATTTTTTATACATTTTGAGAAAGAATCATAAAACTATAGAGCTACCTTAAATCGAAAATTTATTTTGTTTCAAAAAACTTTTAAAACAACTATTTACTGATAATATAGGTATACTTTCCTCCGAAAAATGGATTATAAAACTACGATGTTTATAAGTTAACAGAATTATTCCTCCCTAACCCTTTGAAATATGCGGAATTCAGTGAATGAAAATAAAAGTTTGATATCCAGTGTCTTACGTCGGAAAGTTCGACCTTTATACCTACCCAGCAATAAAAAAAAGGCTGAGCACCCCGGGCTCCCGGTAAGACGGGTTTAGCTGCTCGCAAAACAAAAAGTCAAGCAGTTTCCTCCAGTTTCAATAAAAATTTTTCCCCGCTTATAATCGTCTCCCCCGTTGTTTATCGCCTTGGTCGTACGCAAAAGTGTCGTGAGAGTGAGAGGCCAGTTGAAAAACTTAGAGGCCAATTTCAGCGGCCCATAAATCGTCACCGAGATCGGCCGCGCCAGGCCGCGGCTATTAAAACGCCCGTCGATGGTCGGGCTGAAACAAAAGGAGGCGAACTTTTAAAAGATAAAAGTAAATACAGACGATTTCTCTCGCGAGCGCTAACGTTTTTGCGACTGGACACTCAGCTTCAACGGGTTGTAGTATTTGTTCAGGTCTTCGACTTGAACCTCTTGTACGTGTAGGCTTTTCGTGGAAATATCGAAACACCATTTTCCCCTTTTTTTTCATGAAAGGTTTGACTGCTTGCTCATTCCTGGACTTGTTGATTTTCGCGCGACCGACAGTAGCCACTTTTTAATCGCTTTGAGTCGCTTTGAATTAGTTAAGTGAAATAAAAGTACTTTGTAAGCTGAATGGTCAAACTTTCACGTGCTGTGAATTACTATTACGTTACTTTTTTTAGAAAATTTTTTATCCATTTCTAAAGATTTAATGTAACTTGCTATAGTGATCTTTAACTAAAATGCCTATTATAATACAGTCAATATTTCAATTTGCAAATACCACATTATTCAATTGTGTCTTTGACAATGAATTATAATATAAGAAATCGTATAGTTTGAATTATATTCAAAAACATTTTTTAGTTTTCAAAAATTAATAAAAAATGTAAACACGTGAGAATGACAAAAAAAGAACAAGTATTCCCGAAATTCGCGTAATCGAGTAACGAAACGAGTGACGAGATAGTCAAGATAAGACGGGCCAAGGCCGCAGTACACATCGGGTACAGGACTAAAAGATGCCCCAGTCAAGTAATTAAATGAAACAAGTCGACCAATTAATTCCCGGAGATTTTCGCGACTTAAGAAACGCGCGGAGACTGCATAAACTTTATGAATTACAAACTCAACTGGGAGATATCCGTCTCGCCGACAAAAGTCGAGCTTCAGGAAGTAAGACAATAGCACGGCCTCAGTCTCCTTGACGTTTTTTTTTTTTTTTTTTTTTTTTAGCCCTCGCTACGACGCTACCTAACCCGCTAACCCTCTTAAAATTCCCAGAGGGATCTTGCGCTGGTACATCCAATTTCTTTTTTACATTCGGTTTCTTTTGTTTTTCGAGCAAATGAAATCGACTTCTCAGACTTCTCAACAATGAATCTAGCGAAAAAACATAAGTCTACTTTATTTATTTATTATTTTTTTTATATAATACGTGAATTAGAGATTTTACCTTATTAGTCAGTTAATTAGAGTTTTTGAAGGACTGAATATTATTACTTTGATCGTTGCCATCAAAGGTCTTCTCTGCTTCATCATATTTTTAAAGAAGCACACTTTATGAATTTCATTCATTACATTTTCACAAGAGCTCTGAATTTTTAATTAAGAGAAATTTAAAAATGTGAATAAATTATCTTGATGCAAGCATGGCAGTGCTATTCATTTTGCTCCTGTAATTTTTTTTTTTATAAAATTCCATATTACAGGCTTTTTTGTACTGATTTTAAGTCAGTGATAGCGACATTTGCACCGGGAAGCTTCTTGTATATCTCCGAACAGCTTTATTTTAACAAACATACAAATAATGAACATAATCTTATTACAATCATGCCTCTAGTGTTTATTTATAACGTTGAGACACAGCGAGCCAGATGAGAATTGTCTCAGCTTATCAACGAACCAGCTTGACTCGAAGAGAAATAATACAAAGCGACTTCTTGTCTTTAAGAACAGCTGCATAGCGTTGTCTCCATTCTTTGACGAGGTTTAGAGGCAAAAATTGGGAGAAACTCGACGAAACGACGTCTACTGCAACGTGAATTGTCTTGCGGGGCTGATGGAATCGGCGGGAGCGTTACGGAAACCAATAACGCTAGTGTTTACCTGCCGTGAAATGCACTTCCGAGGGAAGAGTCGCGGAGAGCTTTTTGCTACACTGGCTTTTAACGACAAATGGGCGGGAGGTATTATATATAAATAGCTGCATAGCAAGTGTGAAAATGATGAGTTTCTGCTTTCATTCTCTAAAATGTGAATTTTAATCGTAACTAAATTTTCGAAAGTAACGATTTTATTTATATAAAAATATTTCCAAAGGGTTTGATTCATAAGGAGACCTAAGTTCAACCATACCTTTTACGAATTTCTGTAGTGACTTTCAATGTAATGACAGTAAAACAAAAACATTGCAGTCTGCGGTACACTAATTATTAACGACATAGTCGAAGCAGTTGATCTTACGATAGATCGATTCGAAAATTCAAAAGTAAAATCCCATGTAAAAAAAGGCAGGGATTTGGTAGGTATCAGGGAAAAAGCAGGGAAAACTATCTGGATCCAGGTAGCATTTTGTCCCCCTCTTATACATATATGCCTTATGGAATCCTGGAAGATATATTTCTATCTAATTTCTACACGGGATTGAAAATTTCCAGCACCGACACTCGCGTCATTGGGCGAGCCCTGACATTTTTCTCAAGGAGTCGAGGATCTTACGCTCAAAAAAATCGGCAGAAACCGAGTAATAAAAGAAAAACAATGGAGAACAAAGCAAATTCAGCTAGTGTCAAACAGTTGTTTAAAAGATTTTTTATGCGTCTTAAAATCCACGTCGAAGGGATAGACTGAATTTCGAGAAGTGAAGCAATTTTTCGGTATTTTATAAATTCACTATCTTTTTACGTAGGTTATTGTTTTTCTAATTTTTAAGTTGTAACTAGTTTGCACAAACAAATTGAAAATCTATGGTCAATGGCAACTCTCTCAGATTGATAAAAATGCGATTATTTTACACAACTGCATTGTGACAATTTCAGAAGGGAGCAAGTTATAATAAGTATTTTCACCGCCATCTCTCTTTTTCACCGCGTCAAAAGCCTCCAGAAAAAGTTCTAATTTTTTTCATATTATTAAATAAAAATATTCATATAACCTGCAGGTCAGAAGTTAGAAATTTTATATTTTCATCACAGTTTTCTAATGGTCAATATTTTCGTTTTTTAATTAAATTTTATCATTGAAGTAACATATTTCTAAGATAAATCAAAGATTAGTATATTTCGATACTAGTGCGAGAAAAATGATTCTCGGACTGGTGTGAGTTTATCGCCCAAGCGAAGCGAGGGTGATAATCACAAGAGTCCGGGACTCATTTCTCACACCAGTGTCGAACAGTATTTTTCGATAAAACGTGTGCGAGGCTCAATTTTGCGCAGCCGAGGTTAGGAGAGCGTGCGCAAAATCGTGCCCCGCCCACGGCGTATCGAAAAAAATAATCCAATCCTTGTTTTACCAAACTAAACGAAACTCGTGAAAATTCATTTAATTGCTTAAAGGTGTAGAGCTGCCTCGCCTTGGTAAATCGAACTTCATGCGGCGCTGCCACACGCATTACTCTAGGTACTAGATTGTTTTCCTCGTACATAACGAGATGCGAATTCACGCGCCTCAATTAAATCCTCACTTTATGGATTCGTGCGCATAACGTTTGCTGTGCGACGTCAACCCAAATTCTCCCCGACAGCATCCCCCGAAAATAAATGATTCGATAGCGCCGAAAAAAAAAACAATTTCCTCTCTAACAAGACGAATGGAAAAATATCGAAACGCTCGCTTTAATAGTATACTCGTATTTCGATAAAACGTGTGCGAGGCTCAATTTTACGCAGCTGAGGTTAGGAGAGCGTGCGTAAAATCGTGCCTCGCGCACGGCGTATCGAAAAAATATTTTCACGTGGATGCAAGGTAACGAGTAATTAAAAAAGTTACCGGTACGAGTGACATTTTTTTTAGCCCCTCCCTCGAAAGCCATTGTTTTTTTATCCTGCCACGCGCAGCGGCACGACAGAATTGACGAGGAACGCTTTGCCGCGGGCGACTAATTAGACGGCGTCTCGTCGGCGAGAAGTTGAAATTTAACGAACGCCTGCGCGAACTGTGAGCTTTTGTTTGGCTTCGGCGTAGGCACAATGACTACGTTACAGACTGGCGTTCTCCCTCATTTCGTTTTTACGCGGAAGCCGCGGCGCAATGTCTCGCTTCCGATATATGCCTTTCCCCACTGTCCGTATAATTCTTCCTTGTTTTCGTCCGTCGCAACGAAATTCATCAAAAGTTTGAGTTTGTCGAGGAAAAAGATTAGCCGTCCAACATATAAAATTTGGATTAGATTTTATTTCAGCACTAAAAAAATAGTTTCTTTAGATTTTGTGAAATGAATTTGTAGATGCAAAAATTGTCGTGTCATAATTTTTCCAATTTACGATTCAGTTTTCTCATACATGTTATCGCGGAAAAATATTACTTCAAACTCGGAGGGTTAGTGTAATTTACTGTATGACGTTGTCAGATTTTAGAAGGTATCGAAAATACCTTTTATTGTACCTAAAGTTGGATATTGAATTCTACGTCAATAATATACTACAGTATAAATTACTTTTTAAACTCGATGAAATAAAAATTAAAATAAAACTTATTTGACCTTTTGTGCAAATAAAATTACTTAAAAGCTAAATGACGTCTAACGAAGTCTCGCTTTCTCTCAATTGAGAATCTCTCGCTCGGTCACAATTGTCAAGGTCAGGATTGGAGAGTACGAAAGTGTGACACAATTGTGTCAAGGATTTAAGGAAAGTTGCTTTTTTTCAATTACCGGCGACTGAGCCAGCGAGTGCAATTACTCTACACTCGAGGAGCCGGTGAACCCGATAAATTTACAAAATCGCGAGGGATACGACTCATTAGGAACCTGCTTTTTCCTTTTTCTTCATTCGCCGTTTCAATAATAGGCAGATTAATCAATTTTCTATTACACTTTGCACGCTATCGATAATTTTCCATT
Source organism: Sycophila quercilanae (assembly GCA_035582995.1). Taxonomy (NCBI): domain Eukaryota; kingdom Metazoa; phylum Arthropoda; class Insecta; order Hymenoptera; family Eurytomidae; genus Sycophila; species Sycophila quercilanae. Next base: position 419 of record JAWWEP010012556.1, on the reverse strand, counting down.
TAATTACTAAATTTGTATAGCAAATTTAATATCTATCGGGGTACTAAAACTATAATAAAATAAAAATCCAAATGAGTTCACTTTTATCGATTATACCGTTTAGCATTCGGTACTAAAACATAATTTTAAGGAGGCTCTTGCGTGTCTCTAATGTGTTGCAAAAATTGCCAAACTTTTTGCGGGACATATTACGAGAAATTTGTATGGAATTTTGTCGAAAAATCGCGTTAAAGGGTTCAACAAAATAAAAAAAAAAATGTGATGTGCCAATTCAAAATTTTTTTCTTGTTCTATAGATCATATATCAGACAAAAAAAATTTTAAGCACACGTTTTCGTAAGGTATATATTTTTTATCTTCAATTTAAATTTTAAAACATAAATTTTTTTAATTTTGCTTTGCAAAACTTAAATTGCAGA
>JAWWEP010012527.1:0-19596 GCA_035582995.1 Sycophila quercilanae | reverse complement strand
TTAAAGAAATATTTAACAAGTACTATTCAACGAAATATTTATTTAAAATTACCAAATTTTTCTCTCAGTGCACTAAAGAACAAATAAAATAGTCTTTTAGATTGCCGAAAAATTTGCTAGCAAGATAAATCATTCAGTACAGTAGAGCCAAGCTGTCGCAAGTCAATGCTCATTGAATGCTTCGATTAATTCCCGGCTGATTTTTCATCCTTTCGCTGTAAGGCAAGATTGCGTCAGCAAAATGAAACCGACTCGATGGCAGTCACTCTCATTCATTTATCGTGCTTAATCGCGGCGCGCGCGTCTCCTCTCGTCGAGCGAAGCGAAAAGAAAATGACCTTTCGGCGGTCGAGAAAGGCGCGCGCGCGCGCTCTCGGCGCATCCGCATTTTCGTCTCGTGCAGCACAAATAGAAAAAGTGGATTGCGGCCAGTCGAGGCGGGGGCCGTCGAGCTATGCGCCGCCGCCGTCACTCCGGCCTGGGCTTATTTATTTTTATTAATTCTAGCGCGCGCGCGCGACTCCCGTCTCTCCAAAGCGAATTCGCGCGCTCGGCTACGCCGATGACTATTCGCGCAGATCAAGGAACGTCCTCCCGACGCGAGCCGTTACTTTTTTTTTTAACGTTTTTCTCCTCGACGTTTTAACTTTTTGAAGAGAAGAAAATAAAAAAAAAAGAACTTGCCGCGCCTCCACTAACGACTTTGGCTTCTCGAACTTGCCGTGTCTTCTTTCGCTTATATACGAAGTTGGGAGAGCGCGCACGCGGGCGAGTCTACTTACTTCGTGTTCTCCTTTTTATTTTTTTTTTTCTTCTTTTCGCCTGTCTCGAATAGAAGAACGGAGTTACGGATAAGCTGACAGACGGAAAACGACGTTATATTTTGAGAATGGTTATTTACGATTGTTTGTCTTTTGTGCAACTTCTGACGTCTGGTGTACATTTTATTTTTGGTACTTCGGCGTTAACGACACTCTTTGTCGGAGCATTAAACCGTTGCTTCGACGTTTCTTCGAGTGCTGTAGGCTCGAGTAATTAGTCACTATTTGAAACAATTTCATCGTCAAACAGAGTGGAGGAGACTTTTTATCACGCGTGTTAAAACTCAAAATATTTTTCTTTATTTGCTCTACGGATGCGTGGTTACGTCATTTAAAAAAAAAAAAATGTTACTCCATTTTATTTTGAATACTGTAGAGTTTACACACACGTTATACGACGATGTGTCGTTACGGTTGTATAAAGGCTACTTTTCTTCAGATGATTCATATTTATATATAACAGTCCGCCCAGTTTTTACAATCCAAATACTTGTTACTTATGTAACTCCATAATTACATTGTAATATTTTGCTACGTTCGCTTGACAATTTTGAAGGCAAAAATCAATATTCGATTCATCATTACTATACGTACTATTGTAATGACGCTGCGGAAGATATTAAAGCAAGCTCAATGTCGTAAGCGGGAGGAGAGATCGCGAGCGAGTCTGCTGCTCGTGTTTCTGTCCACCTGACGGCTACGCGAGGTCATGCGAAGGGAGCTCCGAGTTGAATGACCTTTGCACACGTAGTTGGAACTGCGATGGCTACTCAACCAAACTACATAATAGTTTGTGCTCGGCGTTCGACTGACCACATATTTGCTCGTCGGTCTAAATACATTTTTTTATTTTTTTATTTTTTTTATTTTTTATTTATTTTTTTTTTTTTTGTAAGTTAAAGCGCTCGGGCGAGTTATTCGCATAAAAGACGGTGGTTGTTTAGTTTCGGCGAAATGTTTGTTGCCAAATTCTTCCACCATTTGTAGACAAAAATAGACGGGAAAATTCTAAAATACCGTTCTATCCAAAATAAATGTTTAACACAGTCGAAACGTGCCTCTAGTTTTTAATCACTAAAAATAAGATGCAAGAAATAGTATTGGATGACCCACCTTTAGCTAGCATTAAATATTCGATGTAAAATTAAATTTTACGCTGAAAGTAGTACGGTAGAGCTTTGCGTAAGTTTATTGTGCGAATACAAAAGTTCAACGTATTTTTATAATTAATCAACTTTAGTTCTGTAAAGTACACGTGGAAAAAAGTGTTCCATTAATCATTAGTATAGTCTTTACTAATGTGAGGACGCACATTTAAAAATATATATTTATTTATATCTGACTTTATAGCTTCATTCAATTTAGCTATTTTTCTCTATAAATTTTACTATAAAAGTATTAAAATTTTCTAGTCGCTATAAATAAATTTTTGTAATTCATTGAGTTTGTTAGTTTTTAATGGAACATTTTTCTCCGTGAATGAATGTTCACATTCCTACATGCACTCATATAAGACTTAACATGGAATTTTATCCTTCACAGTGGAAAAAGTTAAAACAACTGAAGTTTTTAACGTTAGTAAATAAAATATAAGCGTTCCGATCATACATTCGTGACGTTCAGAAAAAGTTTGATTTTTTGCGTTCCAGATAACACCATGTAATACTCCAGCCACTCCGCCGAATTTCCCAGATGCACTACTAGCCTTCTCGAAAATGTCGGCAGGAGAAAAAACTCCCTCCGGTAAGTTAAAGCTCAAAGTTCAAACCAAATTATCAAATTTATCTGGCTTCCGTTCTGTTACTTTTTTCTATGCGATATTTTATCACTGAGATACATATAATTTTGTATAAAATCTTAACGTTTAAAAAATGCCGCGTAAAGACGTTGGAAATTTCTGATAAGAAAAATAATAACTCATGGAACAAAGTAACCGATTAGGTATTGCGATTAACCAGGAATAGAATATCTATTAAAGTTTTCACATAACGGGTATCGGTACGGTCGCTTCCTTACAAAGGCTTATTATATGTGCATCTCACACGAGTATAACGATTTTTTTTAAAACTTTTATGAAAAATTGATTTATTTATTTATTTATTTATTTTTTTTTTTTCAATTATTCCCAAGTTTGATTGGAGCATTGGGAGGCGTAGTTGTAGATTCATTTTATAACTTCATAAATACATATTGCACAATACACATGTAAATAAGAACAGACACTGTGGTCGTTTAACCTCAAGTTCAAGTTCTACTCTCGGTATCTAACGTCGGTGATAACAGCCTCAAGAAAAAAAACTCGCTCTCAATAAAATGCAGTATTAAGCTTTCGTGGCCACATTTGTAAAAAAAAAAAAAAAAAAAAACGGTAGATTTTAAGGCATTAAACCACTTATTTATGAAAAAATTCATTGTCCATTTCCATTTTAATTAACAAAAAGGAAATAAATTAGATTCGAATCTTGCAATGTTGCATAATTATTTCCAAACATGAAGGCTTTCTGTGAAATGAATATGAAATCACATTCATTATCTCAACACAAACAAATCAGAACAATTATAAATAATGTGGAATCAGAGAGATAAATAAACCCCTTTTATTTTCACTTATTCATCAGATTGTTGTAATCTAACAGCGATGGACAAGATAACGTCCTTACAATTTAATAAAGAAATATACACATACATAGCTACGAAAAAATATTTTTGCGAAACAAGAAATATCGCTCTCAATTTTTTTTTTACGTTTAATACTTAAACAGAATCGTTGATCAAGTATTTCCGAAAATAAAAACATCGAAATCTTCACCTTCAATTATTCGAGGCTCTTGTATCAAAAGATCAAGAATTAATTCATGAATTTGATCGACATCCTTATTGCGTTCGCAGGCATGTCGCCGAGCCAGAACGGACTGCTGGGCGGCCAGCCGGGCCAGGCGAGCTCGGCGGGCCAGCGGTGTAGCAGCGTGTCGGGCAGCCACCCGCACCACCACCACGTCCACCACCAGCAGTCGCCGGCGGCAGCGGTGCCCGGCCAGCCCCAGTTCGGCGAGCCTCAGAGATAAGACGCGCCGAGCCAGCTCGACTCACCGCTGTCCTGGACACACCTCCGCTCGTTCCTTCCACTCGAGGACCTCCTCGCTACGTGAGGCGCCGGAAAAGGACCTGTTCCATCAGTACCGACCTCCTCGTACAGTCGGTTCACCATAATTTTTTTCTCTTTAAAATTAAAAAAAAAGAAATTTTACGCACTGGCTTCGACGAGGACGCGAGGGGATGGATTTTCACAGCCGCGCAAAGAGATTACTGGACCTGATTTCGAAGTTATAAATTTTTCTTCGCGGGGTTTGTTTACATAGCTGTTGACCCTCTGTGTGTGTGTATATATATATATTATATGTAAAATTTGCGCCGGGAGCCGCCGTAGGTTGGCCCTCCGCGAGGAGCGGAGTCGGCGGCACGAGGATTTCATCGAGCGGAGCAAAGTCGGGTCGGTCGATATGACGTACTCGGGAATAATCGAGCGGGGCAGACATCAACACGCTGATGGAACGGATGCTTCCAGATGTTGTTTCTTTTTAGAGGTGGAGACAGGTGCGTCAATTCGCATTTCATCGAACAGAGGAAACTCGCGCTGAGGACAAAAAAAGAACCGGGAATAATCCTTTTTTTTTTTTGCTCGCTAACGCGACTAGCATTAATTGTTTCATTAAAGTGTTTTCTCGCGGGAAAATATCTTCTTTTTTCTCCTATTCATTGACACTTCGACTTATTTATGCTAAATCATTTTTAAGAAGATAGTACAAACGCTTGAGGTTACAATTAAAAAAAAAAAAATAAATAAAAAAAGAAAGAAAAAAAGAAGCGAGAAACTTTGAATGATTTTGCGTTGCGTTTTAAGGAAAATTTACGTCGCTGAAGGAAATTATGACTTTGTAAATAAAAAGAAATTATAATGTAATGGTTAACGAGTAAGTGATTAAAGTTTATGTGTAATTTAAGTGTATAAAAGATACTTCTCGCTCTAAAAGTAACATTTTAAAAATATCGCTGGTAAAGTTAAATACCTGTATAAAGTAAAAATTAATCTTTTTTCTCGAATAAATTCAGCGTTTAGACTTAACACATTATAAAAAAACTCGACGTTGTATGATATGAAGAAAAACAAAATTCTTATTATATGTTCAAAGATATCTCGTTAGGAAAATGGCGCATTTATTTTTCATAATTTTATATATATATGTGTGTAATTACATATGCATATATATAAAAAATGTGATTAAATTTAGTATGCGAACGAACATTAGATTAAGTATAAAAGAAGTTTATTTTAATAGTCCATAAAAATTATTTCCTTGGCTACAAAAAAAATAAAAAATAAAAAAATAAGTAAACAATTAAAACGAAGTGAATTAAACTATGAAAAGATTTATTTTCTTACACGAATAAAACAAACCATGTAACTATTTAAATCGTTCTTACGAAGTATTTAACGTGATAACTAGACGACACTAGATTCAACGTATAGTCAAGGCACTTTTATGAACCAATCGATGTACATAATATTAATAAACAAGATAAAAACTAAGAAAAAAAACATAGAGAATTCCAGCGTCGATCGAGGAAACGATATGCCTGCGCCGATTGATTTAATAAATATTACAAACAAAAAGGAATCAAAAGCATCGCGGAAAGCTCGGGGTCGCGCGAATCACCAATTTGCGGATGAGATACGTGTGCACACGTACACACAGGGTCGCGCCTGGCGAGGCCCAGTTTTTCCCCCGCGGCCTTGACCTCAGGCGAGATCGCACGTGCCACCCCCGCAGGAGTGTCAGATGCCCCCTCTCTCCCCCCGGAGATTAACCGATGTGGCGGCGGCGGTGGCGCGGCTCTCTCGTTCTCCAGCAAAACCGTACACACACATACACACATGACTGCGTACGATGCATCGCGCGCTCTCGGTGCACCCTTTTATCGGAAGCGACTTAACCTTCGACGTGAAGTTCCCCAGGCTTCCGAGCTCGAACTGATTTTTTTTTTTTTTTTTTTTTTTTATTACTTTGATTCCAGTTCTTCGCTTTCTGTTTTTCTATTTTCGCCGACCCTGGAACATTGTATAACGTCGCGCGTAGGCACGCCACTGAAGCGCGTTTATAACAACCCCCTCTCCGGTGCGCGGGTCGTTAACGATCGAGGAGTATCGTCATTGTCCCAGTAAATGCTTTGAGTGACGTTTCTCCGCGGATAGACATTGAGCTCGGCTCGCTTTATCTTTTAATATTGAACGACTTTTGTTTGGTTCATTCGCACGCGAATTAAAGTTTGACTCGATGAGAGGCGTGCGATGAATTTTTCATTATCGTATATTTGATTTATGTAACGAGGTAGAGCCGGTATCGAGAAGTAACTGAAAGTTGTACATTTAAACGTATAAGAAAAAAAAAAATCTCGGAAATCTGCAAAACAAACTGTAATTGCATTCAATCAGCAAAAAGTGCGAATAGTGGAATCGTCTGTTTTGCACATATCACACGGTGTTTGTTCAGACGACGTTTAGTTTCCATTTTTTTCGTAGCTAACACGAGAAAGATCTATTGACAACAAAAACTTAGCTAAGATAAACAATGAATGAGTCATAAAAAAAAAGTATTACTCAGTGTAGTACTTTTCCACAGAATAAAATATGTATACCGAGATGCGCTTAATTTTATTCTGCACCCTTTTACCAAAATTAAACTTTGGAAGTTCGCTTATCTGCTTCGAATAAGATCTTTCATGATGTTTAGCGAATGCCGTTCTTGGACTACAAATTAAAAAAAAAAACGAATAAATTTTGCGCGGATCTTAAAATTCGCCAGATACTGTAATTTAACACCGCTTTGCAAACAGTTTTCTCTTGTTCTCCATCATTTCAGTGTGCAAGTTTAAACGACTTCTCGCATGCTGTGTTTGCTCTGTATGTAAGCATATTTCAGCGCAGTTGTGGATCGTAATCTTCGAAAGTTGTAAAAAAAAAAGTTGCGCGACAGGGGATCGGTCGCCAAATTCGCATTACTCCTCGTCCTGTTATACAAGTGTCGATTTGTCCTTGACGTTTCCGACTCGTCTCTGTGTATTCGATCAAAATCAGTTGAGCAAAATATCCCGGTGTCTCGTTCTCCATAGACCGCGGATAGTTTCCTTTTTCTTTTATTTTTTTTTTTAAAGGAAGAAACGAAAGAAACATTGCGTGCGACGCTAAAGTCGTAGGCGATGATCGTGCGATTTTGTGAACAAAGTGAATAAAGAATGAGGTGACGTTGATGAAATAGGAGTTTTTTCATGTTTGCGTTAATTTAGTGTACATTTTCGACTTTACGCGTGTACTCGCGAATGAGAAAAGAAATTAAAATGTTATATATGTAACCGCGAACTAAATCATGTAAATACGATCGTATGACGACAGTGTGACGACTATAATAACGATAAATGACAAATATGGAATAGAAGTGATCAGTGAAATGTAAAACGTTTTTCCCTTCGAGGTATTATACATACTTTAACGTATATTGTGCTTATATCCCTTACGTTTACAACGTTTAGGCTATTACCTATTAGTATGTTAATGATTATAGCTATTATGTTTATTTGATTATCAATTATAAATAATGTTCATTGTACATAAATACGAGAGAAAAAAATTATCTGAATAAAATCATCAATAATGGTGCTTTCATAGATGATTTGTTAGCTCGTCCATCATCTCCTTTTAAGATAGTCCTGTATTACATAGTAATAAATTTTTTTTTCTAACAAAAATCTATCGCATCGTTTAGATATTCACAATTAATTATTTTTTTTTTGCTGATTTCCTGTACAAATAATTAATACAAATTTTTAATACAAAGTAATGAAAAACAAACTCGCTCAAACAAGAAGTATAAATTTTTATTTGTATAAATATATATATCAGTGTATTTACATTTGATTTCTTATCTTTCATTTATACTTTGGAATTTTTTCTTATACATAAAAGCAGCTACTTATTTAATAATTTAACCAAGCGATTTAAAAATGATATAAAAACATCATCTTTGTTATCACATTAAATTTAGCACAATAATCTTTATTCGACACCCTATTCTTCCTAGTATAAAAGACAACTAATCTGTGATTTACAATTTTTCAGTACAAACATCACTTTATAACAAGTTGTATAATGCGCACAAATTCAACAATAAATAATACAAATATTAATGTGACAACAACTACTTTTTTAATAACTTAAACAATTACTGCAATCAAATAAAGAGTAACAAACAATTACAGGTAACTTAGTAATCACAAATACGCGGATAATCTAGTATTTTAAATTATCCGCTGAAGCATACTTTGAGTAATATATTTTGTACTATATAATAATAAATGTAATAAAATATTAAATTATAAAATGATAAAATCAATATTTTATAATAAAGTATTTTTTGCAAAATCACAGATTTGCTGTTTTCAATTGATTTAATAGTAAAAATTTTTGTTTATGAAACAAAATCAGCATGCGCAGTTTAATTTAAAAATTCATAAATTGTGGTAAATAAATCATGATTGTAGTGTGCAACTAATTAGTCACTTTAAAAGTAGGCTAAAATTAACGTAGTTTTTGTTTATAAATATTGCGTTAACGAAGTGGATGTTTCTGATGAAATGCTGATTTTGATTCATCATGCTCGATGTTTATTCAGTTATTTAAGTCGCTGAAACACCGCGACTAAGCCCAGTCCACCTGTCTGGTACCGGCAGAAAATATTTATGCATCGCCGCTATAAAGCGCGCGCGATATTCCACTGGTGAAACAATTGTTGGTAATTTTCCTTGGCCTCCAAGGATTCCCGATTTTTTCACCATCGTCTCCAACTTTTTATCCCATGTGAAAGTTCGCAGATAATCTAATAAGGAATGAATATTAAAAAATATTTCTTTTATAAATAACAAAACGCTAAATACTATAACACTTACCAATTATACCCAATACGAGTTCATCTGTGTTTGGCTCAAGACCTACAAGAAGCGAGTAGTCCATAACACAATTGTCTGCCAAAAATTTAGTGTCCTCCTCGATGGCCTTGTTTAACACTGCTTTGGCATGTGGTCTGATGTATAACGGAGAGTCGCAACTTCCTGAAATAGATGAAATAACAAAGATTTTAATTTCATGTTTTGATTTCTACAAGAAAACACATTTTTATGTCCTTAATGAATCTTCTCGTGCTTACTGTTCAGTAAATTTTCGTCCAACAAGACTATTTCTCCTTCTTGGTCGACGTCTTCCGGATTGACCAATCTATTCCTCACCGACCCTTTCAAATCGAATTTGTCTGTAATGGTTCTGTTGTAAAATAAATTTTCCATAACCAACACACTGGTCCGTAACGCGGCGTTGGTTGTGTTGTTTTTAAACGACACACGATAAATCCCGACAATTTTTCCTAAAAGTGTGGGCTGCTTGGTTTGTTGACATTTCTCCATGTATGCAAAGTAGTTGGGAGCAAAATCCAAGAAAATTTGCATATCCATGCGGTTCATTTCTTTTAAAACAAACCTGTCATCTGAAAATGGTAATTCGATTAGTCTCACACACACATAGCAACAAAAAGTTATTGACATGACTCATATGCCTCGTTAGACTTTTAGGCAGTATTACTTCATCATTATTTTGAATGGAAATTTAAAAGAAGTTTAATTTTCCACCTTATTAGTATGAAGCGATAACGAAAAAGAAGCGAACCAGTGAATACTAATTTTGCACGATTGTGTAAATCAGCAGTCGATATTTTACATTAAAACAAAGCAAAAGAAAAAAAGTAATTATTTCATTAAAGATAATTTTAATTTTCTTTTTAAATACTATTAATTGATTGTTATATTGATGAGTTTTATCGTCTGATAATTTATAACATTGAATTGTTTTTAAATTGTTGATACTTTTACACTCGCTTTTATTTAATTCTAAAATAAAAAGGTTTACTGAAAAAAAAATTGAAAATGTTTAAAGATTTAATGCTGAAATAGAACCGGCACATACCTCTAGTTTTGCAGAAGGCGCTGCCACTTTTTCCACCACGAGCGACCCACTGGACACTACGGCTGAGACTCCTGGTGTATTCATCCTCGCCGCCAGACAGCACACTCTCCCTCAAAGCAGCGAATTGTGCCGCGAAGTAAATCCGACAGTAGAAGTTACTCGTTGTGTCCGCGAATTGCACCTCAATGTAGTTCTGTTGTTGCGGTTTTGCGGGCTTCTTCTCGTCCTCTGGTTCGATACCGGCTGGTTGAGGAGCGGCCGCCGACTCCATCGAGGGTACACCTTTATCGGTCTCCATAGGACTATTCTGTAATTTATTTGATACTTCAGTAGAGCTACTTTAATTTTACTGCATTACAAATTACATGAATTGCATTCAAGTATAAAATTGTTAAATAAATTAGTTTACAATCACACTGCAGTTTGTGCAGATTCAATTGCATAGCCTTTTAATTTAGAATATCACTTCATGAAATAAACAAATATCGGCAAGCAATTAAAACATACTTGAACGTTTGGATTTGGACTATTGCCACGTAGGAATGATAAAACAGATGGTCGCTTGAATTCGCCAGATTGATTGGCGTCGGGTGCATTTTCCTTACTCTCCAACAACTTCCTTCTGTAAAGTGGGCTTGGGTTTAATTCTGGGCCTTTAGTCGTTCGCAGCTGTTCCTGTAGCGTGTGTTTATAATCATGCGAATCCAAAGCGTAAGCTATTATCGACGATGGCTCCGATTCATAAACAACGATTGGCACAACAGACCTGAAAATATGATCATTTTAGTGAAGAAGCGAAAAACATTTGTCAATGTGCGATTTTGAATAGAATTTCATTGACGAATTAAATTATTATTAATAACAAAAATAAAAATAGATTAAAAAAAAAAAAAACGGTATGGGTCTCGGGACCCCCGAGAGAAGTGATAACTTCCGTATTTTAAGTTAAACCTATTTTATGTAGAACTCATCGCTTTCTTTCTTTTATAAATTTCATTTGATAAAACATTATATAAATTTCAATAGAGTGAGAAAAATCAATATTGGTTTAATATTAGTTTAATATTGATTTTTCGGTCGTTTGCAATATTCGTAGACATTTTCTAAAAACATCACAAAATGATCCAAAAACACTCAATTGACATTTATAAAATGTTTTTATTTAAGTTATCACTTAAAAAAAATCGATTTACAGGTAGATGTCAACCCTGCTGGCGTAGCAGCTTCGAGGAGCTGTACTGCGAGTGCGGCGCGGCGGTGATCTACCCGCCGGTGGCCTGCGGCACGCGCCGGCCCCCCTGCGAGCGTCCCTGCAGCCGCGAGCACCCCTGCGACCACGAGGTGCTGCACAACTGCCACAGCGATCCGAACTGCCCGCCCTGCACCGTCCTGACGCAAAAGTGGTGCTACGGCGAGCACGAGCTGCGCAAGGCTGTGCCTTGCTACGTAAACGAGGTCTCGTGCGGGCTGCCGTGCGGCAAGCCGATCTCGTGCGGCCGGCATCGATGCATACAAATCTGCCATCCGGGGACCTGCGAGAAACCCGGCCAGGTGTGCACGCAGCCCTGCACCGTGCCCCGGGAGTTGTGCGGCCACATCTGCGCCGCGCCCTGCCACGAGGGCAAGTGCCCCGACATCCCTTGCAAAGAGATGGTCAAGGTAGTTGAGTCAACTGAATGTTTATCAGGATATTTAAGCTATACAATTAATAACGTATTTATTTATTTATTTATATATTTATTTATTTGATGTTAAACGGACAAATATGCCCCTACATAAAAGTATGAAAAATATATAACTGAAGATAGTAGAAAAATAGAGAGTTGTGCAATGTACTGAATTATCTTATCGAAGGGCGATTGATAATTGAGTTTAAGATAATTTTTCTTGTAACAAATAGCCGTCTCCGTTTTAATAGAATTATTTTATTTTACTTTATTTTATGTTACAAAATGCTCAAGACCAATTAACAAAATGTATCTCTTAAAATGATGATTATAATTTATACAGATTATGGTGTGAGATAATTAATTACATGATATATTTTAACAGTAATTATGAAATTACAAAATATTTCATACAATTTCACTGTAATGTATATGATTCACTGTACAAAAAAAAAGTAATTGCGTGTATAGAAGGAAAAACGGGTTGCATTAAAAGCGTTCGTATACTTGAAAATACAATCTCAATGCTAAATATATGATCTCTACCTTTTTAAAAATTAGTAGTTACTTAAATACAAAATAATTAACATTTTATTTATCTAATTCTTTATAACATTGTAGGTAACGTGTCAATGTGGACATCGCACGATGTCGCGGGTGTGCGCTGAGAATTCGCGCGACTACCAAAGGATAGCCAGCGGAATTCTGGCCAGCAAAATGGCAGACATGCAGCTGGGGCACACGGTCGATCTCGAGGAAGTGTTCGGCCAGGGACCCAAAAAGCAGAATCAGCTAAAAACGTTGGAGTGCAACGACGAGTGCAAAATAGTCGAGAGAAATCGCCGCATGACTCTCGGTCTGCAGATCGTCAATCCGGATTTGAGTGGCAAACTGATGCCCAGGTACAGCGAGCACATGAAACAGTGGGGTAAGAAGGATCCCGCCTTCTGTCAAACGGTTCACGACAGACTCACCGAATTGGTGCAGCTGGCCAAGATATCGAAGCAGAAGTCGCGCAGTTACTCCTTCGAGAGCATGAACAGGGACAAGAGGCAGTTTGTGCACGAGTCGTGCGAGCACTTTGGATGCGAGAGCCAAGCCTATGATCAAGAACCCAAACGCAATGTCGTGGCGACGGCCGTAAAAGATAAAGTAAGTTTATTTCACGTCGTAATATGCGAAAAGAGTGCTTTTTTTCACGTGTTTGAATCCATTACAATTGTTTTTTATTGTTGCAGTGCTGGTTACCAAGTTACAGTTTATTAGAATTATTGCAAAGAGAAAATGGCCAACGAAAAGTACCAGGACCAATGTTGAACAAGTCAAAACTGAACAGCACTGATAGGTAATTTTTTTTTTCTAATCCTGAATGAATTGTAGGTCGAATACTCCGACCTCAAATTCTTGCATTTTACGCATTGACTTGAAATTATCCAAAATCAATATAAATGTAAATAAATGGTAATGTTTTTATGTACACAAAATACTAATAAAATGTTTATTACTTATAGGACTGTCGATGTTTTGCAGTTAAATACAAAGAAGAGTCTGAAACCTCTGCCTACAACTTCGGCTTCGCCGTCGAAGTCACCTGAACCTGAAATAGATTATTTCAATTATAAAGGTTGATTGATTTTATGTGTATTCGTGCAGATTTACGGGCATCGAAACAATTTGAATAGACAATTAATAATTTATAATTTTGATTTTTAAAAAGGATCAGTGTAGAATACATTTGATTGATTATAATTATGGAATTAAAAAAAAAAATGTGAAAAAATGGAAAAAAATGGAAAAATCATGTTGTACGAAAATTAATTGGCTTATTGGCTTAAGTTCACTTATTCTTTTGTAGATCAACTTAGTTAACAAGATATAACAAGTTACATTTTTACTTTAAATGTCCAATTTATTTGTTGTGCTCTATTAGGAAAATTTTCATTAAGCTTGTTAATTTGATAATTAATTTCTTCAATAAAATATTTTAAATATAATGGTGCATTATTCATATGTATATCATATGTACAGTGAATATATGATAAATAAAAAAAATTGAAATGTATTTGGTGATTTTTTTGAAAAAAACTTCATTGAAATTCAGTATTTTAATTTAATTATTTAATCAATAATAAAGGGAAAACTAACTTTTACGTCTTGTTATCATAGTGATCACAGCTGCATAAAATAGTAAAAAATTTGAGGATTCCATTATATTCAATTGCTACATGTATAGAGCGGAACACTTCTAATTTGAACAATTAATGTGAAAAAAAGAAATGCAATTGACGTATTTATTAATAGAAAAAAATATTATTTTTCTATTAGTACGCATTTATACTTATATCTCTAAGGAAATAGGATTACAATTCTTATAATTTGACTGTAATTTAAAATAAATGAGAAAGTCAATTATTTTCAAAACAGTTTTTTATTAATGTATTTTCCATACATAGATTTTATTTTATAATTCACAAAAAGTCAATCTTTGTCCTGTACATTATAGACTTTGTTTTTTTCTGTAACCGTTTAAAGATTTTTTTTTTAGAAATTGATACCACACTCAATTGTTTTTATTTACTCTTAAGAAAGAAGGCGTTATTTGTCAAAGGGGGATTAGAGTCAAATTCAAATCCAATTCGTTTATGAAGAGTATAATATATATTGCTACCATGAAATTTCGAGTTATTGACAATTTTGTTTCTAATACAACTTCCACACTGATTGCAGTGCACAGAGTCTAGACAAATTGAAAGACAACGAACTCTTTAATACACAATATTATTATTATTATTTTTTCTTTAAGTATTGCACTCTCTCAAACACTAACACCGAATTTTTAGTAACACTTTTTGCTTACGTCTCTTATTATTCTTCGAGAGCAACAATTTTATAAAAGAACGACTAACCATTGTACGCAAAGTACTTCCTATATGTATATATTATTTTTTTCACTGGAACCACTAATATTTTTTCAATTACAGTTGAAAATAGTTAAAGAATAACTTTTATAGTAAAAAGTTTAAGCGGCAACATTTGTATTGCTTAGTCGTGTTTTTATGAAACCACTCGTTTGAGAGACTATATATAGATCCCGCTTCTTGATCTCCGATTCATTTATTATTTATTTATTTTTTATTTTCACTATACGAATTATCTACTCCAATACTTAGCTATTTCCTTATCCATTCTTATCGACAAATATTGTCTTTGCTAAATGAAAATGCCTTAAGGTATCGAAAGAATATATAGATCATCATCTTTGAAATCTGTGGCTATTCATAAAAATATTCGGATGCACGTACCTAGAGATTACTAGTGAAATCGAACGATTGACGTCGACATGCTAAAAGGTGTATATATAGGTGTACATCTCGTTTGTATATAAATAGTCGTTTTTTTTTTTAATCCGCATTAGCATAAATACTAATTCGGAACGGTATTATTTATCTAATGCAAAACTGCCTAGAAGTTTTTTCTCCGTTTTTTCTTTTCAGTTTTTTTTTTTTTGTTGAAATTGTACAGTCGTAAACATTGAAAATATTTAACACGAATAAATTTGGCACATTGAAAACATTTATCATATATTCTGAGGATGCTCGGTACAACTTTCTAAAAATTCCTTTTTTTTTTTAATCTATGTCATGGTCCTTTATATATATGGATAGAAAAGTGTAACTTAATCAAAGTTCCATTATAAACTCACATCGTTTAACAAATGAGCATTTTCCAGCAATGCTCTCATAACATGCAACAGCAACACCAACCGGTATGAAAAGAAAAAAAAAATGATATTGATGTATATATGCCTTTGTCATTTTGATTGTAACGTTTGTTGGTAAAATAGATATTAATGTGGAATAATCGTTTTAATTTCGGAATAACCAACTCAAGTTAATACCATTCATCGATTTGAAAAGGATGACAGGGTACATTTGAAATTCTCTTTAATGAAAATTGACTGCTGGTGGAAATCCACATGCATTAAATTTTTTATCAAGAGAACTTCATAGCATTGACATTTATAGTTACAAAATTAGGGAGATTTTTCAATTCAATTAACAGACAATTACTTAATTCTGAAATTAGAAAGATGAAAATAATGATCTTTAGTGGATATTAATTTAAAACTTGAATTTAAATACATCAGGAAAGATTTTTTCATAAGGCGAATTTCACTTATTCACTTTTAAACAGAATATGATAAGATAAATTATTTATAAATATGAAAAATTATGGAGGATGACAATCTATATACTATAATGCGAGTCAGCGATATATTCACAATGAAAAACTTAATATACCTCTGTCACACCGTGTGAACAAACATTTGCATTTTTGGATATCATTCCTTTTGGTATAGAAAATGAGAGCTCGCAGTATATGCAACGTAGTACAGATCACAATGGGCACAAAATAGTGGCTAAACATTTAAACATTTATCACATTTAGAATCACAACACTGTTACGAGTTTGATTTATAAATAAACCATTTAGACATTGAGTTTTTTTTGTTAGTAATAAACAGTTTTTTTTTCTTAATTAACATTCAAGAGTTAGGGCACTTCGAAAGGGTTTTGTGAGTCCAGTGATCAGAGAGACGGTAAAAAAAGAAATCGCCTTGAAATTTGGAACGCCTCCTGCTGTGAGAATATATTACTTTTTTTTAAATTATTTTATTGTTATTGACGCGCACATCGGAGTTTTCAAAGTTTAACTATACAGTCATAACAGTCTACTATTTCAGGTATATTTCTTCTTTTAGTATCAATGATCACTCCAAGATGCAGTGTTATATTATACCACGCTACTATTCTAGTATGTATTTACAGTCATTTTATTGTCGCGACTAATAGATTAACGTCGTCTGATTGAAATAACTATAGAGCCGCGACTCGCTAAAATATATATCTATAATTAATTCTTGGATAATAGTGTAAACGTTACATTTTTGATATTGCATTGTTTAAAAATTCAAATGTTAATAGATTAGTTGATAGTTTTTTAATAAGAAAAGAAAAATTAATTATTTCTTCTCTCTTTTTGTAAATTATTATCCCCAACAATAAACTTCGATAAGAGGACTTTTTTTTAACCATTTTAAAACGTTTGTAGCTCTTTTTAAAACTGTGTGTTAATTGCTTGAGATAATAGTTTATAAAAGTTTATTAACATTTTCTAAGTGAATTTCATATTTTCAAATTAAGTTGGTAATGTATCTTCACCTGCTACTATTTTAATATTCACCGTCTATTTATATAAAATAATTCGTAATAATTTTTAATTATAATGAAATTAGGAATTAATAAGGCACTGTAGTAACGTAATAACTAAATCTACGTATATATGTGTGCCACGATGAAAATGCAACGTTTATACTCGTACACCTTGAAAAATTACAAACTTAACGGAAAAATATAGAAATTGTAGAAAAAATAAGTTGATTGTACTAGTTTCGGTTGAGTCAATTTTTTGAAAATGACGTTACTTTTTTTAAATGTACATCAATATATGAATTTTCAAAAAATTTTCTTTTTGTTACTGTACTTTTATTTGAACACAGTTACCCTTTTTTTCATTTAGAATTTAAACACTGACCTATTGCTGCGCTTCCGTAGAGTAGTCGCCTTTCTCTTTATATAAACTTTATTATTATTCTCTCTTTCTCAGCTCGGAATTTTAATTATTTCAGAGGAGATAATTTTTTATTTTTGATGCGAGGTGGCATGAACAATATTCTATGCGTATGTATACATTATTTTATGCACCGTCGACGAGATTTCAAGTTCGTAAGTAGAAATCTTCTTTCTTTCATTTTTTTATACAAATAATCAACAAGTATACTCATTAAAATTAGTTTACTACTATACTAAACTCATCTATCGAATCGGTAATTAAAAATTTCTGAAATTTATTTATTTTCTAAAGAGCTCCATATACTTTTTTCTAAATAAAAAAAAGGAAGAAAAACAAAAGTGGAAGTTGATGGCGTAAAAAATGAAAAATCTCATATATACATATATAAATAGAAAAATATAATTTTCCCTAATACTTTGTTCATACCACCGAATAAATTATTATTTTTTTTTTTCAAAAAAGGTCAATTCCTATAACAGCTCGTGTCATGGCCTTGCGGAAATTTTTTTACGAAGTATAAGAAAATTAATTATTTTATGTTACAAATTCAACGTGAACTAAGCATACGAATCCTCTGGAACGGTACTTTACACCTGAATAATTGAATCAATAAATTGACTTTCACATGCGTACTCCAAGTGAATCGTCGTATATCTTTAAGCTCTGAAAGATCGAGAGATACAGTTTTATTGTAGAATATTCAAAAATTTCATTTCCAGAATTGAGCGGAATAGCACAATTTTTTAAATGCCTTTTTCTCCTTGTGCACGCCGATAGGTAGTAGGCATAACTTAGGTATTTCGACGAAGCTTTAAATCGTCGTGTTGAATATTTAAAAATGTTTAAGAACCATTTAGTCAAACGTTACACATCGTTATAATTCATCTGAACATCTCTCAACTTCACTTTCAGCAGCTTTTCTCTTCAAAAACAGTCGTAATTGTTCTTTCCTTCGACCATTTTTTTAAAAAAAAAGTTGAAAACAAGTTTCTACAAATTTTCAACGAAACTTAAAATTTTACTGTAACTATGAGGAAGCAAAATAAAAAGAAAGAAAAGTGTATGATATTATTGGTTCGGAAAAGGGGCAGCGAGGCGACGACGTCACGAGGGAGCTGCGTGCCGAGAATGAAATATACGAGGGGGCGATATAGGGACAGAACAGAGACACACAGACAAGTGTATAGAAAAAATAACAACAACAAAAATTTGGCATTCTAAATTGCGCGCGCTCTCAGTCTTATCCGGCCAACTGAGCATCATGTAACCGACGTAGTGTATATAGTATATATATGTAAGTGTTTTACACGGAGAAAACAATTTGTCAGAATATCCTTAACATTATAAATTGCTGTTATTGATTATTAATTTATTAGTAACAGCATATATGATATTAATTTATTTTTCGTAAATACTAGATATCTCTTCTCATTTGGATTTTTAACGCAGAAAAATTATCCTCATTCTTCTCTTTTATGATGAGTATAAAAAAGATATTCTTCTTGTGTTTTATCAAAACGAAAGGTTTTTTAATATACACAACAATTTCTCGGTATTTTACCTAACTAAAATCGCAGAATGGAAGAAATTCGTATTTTAGCGTTAAGCTTCAAAAGAGAGCTCGAAATTTGAAAATCGTGTCGCGTAGGAGCTTTATACTCACGTGCGCATGCGCACATGACGAATATTTCCACTCAAAGCTCTTTTTATCTCAAAAAGTACGATATAGAAGAGCGTCGATCATATTGATATAATTCTTTCCGCTGCTTTTTGAGTTTAAAAGTTACAAAGTATGAGAAATTTCAAATTTCGCGGGCATTCGTTTAAAGCTGACGCCAAAAAGTGGCATCCGTGAAATTACGCAATCTTTAGGCGAAAATCAATATATGTAAAAAATATATCGTTTGCAGCATTAGGGGGTCGTTTTGACCTCGTGTGTTTCGAGCAGAGCTCCCTCGTCTTCAGTTCGTACTGCGAACTCCACATCCGGTCTAAACCGACCCACACTTGGGCTGACGCAGTACATTATCTTTTTAAATAGAAATGAGTGAAATTCATTTCGAATAAATGAATATTCATTTTTTTACGTTAAAACTCGTCCACGTTATCGAACAAGTGAACGACTAGTAACGTAAATGATTAAAAATTCATTTATTCACATTTAAAAAGAATGTATTTAGGGCGTAAAGTGGCTACTTTATGTCCTACTGTACAGCAAACCTAAATAAATTGTTGTCCTTAAATTCCCAAAAATGGAAAAAAAAATACTTCACATCGTCGGTCTGGAGCAAGAAGGTGCCATTTCGGACTCCAGTTGGAAAAATGCCATCTCAGAGCCCGAGTTGGGAAAGGTGCCATCTCGGAGTCCGAGTTGGGAAAGGTGCCATCTCGGAGTCCGAGTTGGGAAAGG